>VSMD01079218.1:0-125096 GCA_008750895.1 Mirza zaza | reverse complement strand
CTCCAAATTCCCTAGCTCCATTTTTGAGATCTCCACAAACATCCATTCTGTGCCTAGCCCAGTGCTAGGGGTACACCTCTTAGGTAGGGGACTTTGGATGGGCTAGGAGGGATAAATTTGGGGAATCGGCTTTGTGCAGATTGCAGGGACAGCCTGCATTTAAAAAAATCTCTGGTGTGAGCCGGGTGCAGTAGCACACCCTTGCAGTCCCAACTGCTCAGGAGGCTGAGGCAGGAGGATGCTTGAGTCCAGGAGCTAGAGACTCACCTGGGCGACACAACAAAGTGAGACTCTTGTCTTTAAAAAAACAAACCAAAACAAAAATCAAACCAAATTGGTATTAGGATTTTCTGTCCCAAGGTAGACAGAGTGGTCAGCTTGGATCTGACCTTCACCTAGGTCACACAATTTTTGGAAGAAAACTTTTTTTTTCATTTAGATAAAACTCCATGCCATTGGATAAATTTGTGACTATTCTCTTTGGATGTGTGTGTGTGTGTGTGTGTGTGTGTGTGTATATATATATATATATACACACACAAATGTTAAATATATATGTTTAAGATATATTGAATCTACTTTTATAAATATACAAATAAGCCCCCTAGATTGGTGGGCCTCTACCCTGGCTGTATGGTGGAATCATCTGGGGAGCTTTGAGGGTTCAGGATGCCCAGGCTGTACTCCAGATGGCTGGGTGGAGACCAGACATCATTATTTGTTTCCAAGCCGTAACTGAGAGCTAATGTCCTAGGCTTCACGTTAGTTGCTAAAACATACTTTTCAAGATGTTATGATTTAAAAAGCAAAGTAGATTATGCAGATGTGCCAATGGATCAGATGATCATCTATACTCTAAACTGTATATATTTTATGGGTTTAATTCATTAATCAGTTGAGCAAATAATAAACACACAAGTAGATATAAGGTGAAAATATATCAGTTAGTGATAAGTGCTATGAATAGAAAAATAAAACAAGGTGGGAGAGTAGGGAGAGAATGGTGTGTATGTGTGTGTGTGTTTGCAATTGGGCAAGCAGGCTGTGCTAGACTTTCCAGAGAGTGTTCAGGAAGGACCTGTGTAGTATTATAACCTGACATCAACAAACTATGAGGAAATACAAGACTATTTAATTAATGATGGAAAAATAGTTAGTAGCTATTTGAGAAAATTAAGTTCAATTAGGCCCTATCTTCATGCCAAACAAGACAATTGTGAACGAAAAACGTTAGATGTAAAAGAAAATGAATAATAACTATGCCATACAAAATGAAGAAAATAGATATAAGAATCTGTTTGACCACTGAGAGGAAAGTAATGTTCTACACTTAAAAGTAATAGAAAAATCACAAAGCAAAATAAAGATCAATATGACTGTATCAATATAAAACCTTCCATATGTTAACACATCCAAAGAGAGATTAAAAGTAAACTAAAGAAGAAGTTGGTCAAAACACTAAATATCTGTGAACTGGACAAAAGACATAAAGAGATGGTTCATAAAAACGGAAATAAAATGGTTAAAAACAAACGATTAATATTCGCCTCATTTATAACCCAAAGAAATGCGGATTCAAAAAACAAGGAAATACCACTTTTCCAGTTTGACTACTTAATTAGATTTGAAAATGAAGAGTGCTCAATGCTTGCTCAAGACAGTAGATGAATACCGTCTTGTGCTATTGAGGGAGAGAGTATGAGTTATTGCAACATTTCTGGAATGCAGTTTGGCCGTATGCATTTATCATTTAAGTACAATTGAAATGTATTCTTTGACTCAGTCACTATACTGCCATATAGGAGCATGAAGAAAATAATAAGAAATGTAGACGAATAATAATAGCTAACCTTTAAGTGGTATGTATGATTCACCAGACACTTTGTGATATTAACTCATGTAACCTTTGCGTCAACCCTGGGAGATACCGTGTTTTCCCCCCAAATAAGACAGGGTCTTATATTTATTTTTCCTCAAGAAGACACCCTAGGGCTTATTTTCAGGCGATGTGTTATTTTCCCCTCAAAGCCTCAGCTTGCAGCATGCACAGGATGGCTGGGACCTGACAGGGGGAGCCGACCTTGTTGGTGCAGGGGCTGCCTGCACCTTTCCGGTCACCTCTGGGATAGTAGCTGTCACGATGGGGCAGATGAGAAGGGTGCTCGTCGTCTTTACCGCTCCGCGACGAAATGCATGGGTGGGTTGTGCAGATACGCTGCACAGCCACGCCCATCACTAGGTCTTATTTTCGGGGTGGGACTTACATTGCGCAAATGCTTAGAAATCCTGCTAGGGCTTATTTTATTGGTAGGTCTTATTTTCGGGGAAACACGGTAGTATTGCTATCCCGTTCTATGGATAAAGAAATTGTGGCACAGAGAGGGTAAGTGATTTGCCCAAGGTTATTCAGCTGGTAAAGGGGAGAAAGGCGATTCAGATTCAGCTAGGCTGACATCAAAACTATTGCTCCAAAAAACTGAGTTATACTGCTTTACATGTGCAGATGGCTTTTGGGTTATTTTGTAACATAAAACATCTTATAAATGAGAATATATCCATATAAAGCAATATTAGGTGGCAATTAAAATGATGTTAACAACAAGAGTTTTGTAATACAGGAAAAGTTTATCATATAATATTCTTTGGAAGTGCAGGATATAAAAGTATTTGAACATCATCTTAATTATTGAGACTATACAGAAAAAGACCAAGAAAACATGCACATTGAGATTATTTTCTTCTTTCGGTCTTCATTTTGTAAATGTCCTATGGTGAGTATAAATTGCTTTGGAAATAAGAAAAAATTTTAAATAGAAAGAAAAGAAGAAAGAAACTTTAAAGTTATGAAAAATCAAAATAAATGATATGAACAACAAACATAACGCTAAAAAAAACCCCTAAAATTCCTACATGTTAAGAAATTGAATGTTTATATCCTCCTATGTCTATTTTATTAATACTTGCTAAGGTATCTAAGCCATTTCTCAGAATAGCTCTTTTTGTGGAAATGAATTCATTACATAATAAAATCTTAATCTCTTAAATTCACACATAAAACTTAACAAGTATGTTAAAGATTTTATATGCACACATCCACACACAGAGCTGTGTGAATGTCACCTATTTTTTGTATACTGGAATCCTAACATGTTTCATGTTGAAGCCCAGAGTTAACTTATCAGAATGCTAAATCATCTGTAATAAATTTATCTCTTGGCAGACCTTGAAAATTAAAAAAAAAAAAAAAAGTGTTGCTCTTTACCAGGCTATGTCAACCTTAACCAGAGGAGTGACACAAAGGAAGTAGCACTTTTCATTCTACCCAAAATAAAAGAATAGACAGAGGTAATAATAAAATGTAGTGTGTGGGGGTCAGCAGGGAAGTTTCAAACCATAGAACTGTTCTAATTTGATTATGAACGGTTGGTACTTTCCATACACACTTATCCCTTTTGTCTTTACATTATTGATTATTATCTCTTGGAAATTCTACCAAATATTTGGTGATGTTATTCATAAGGTTGGATGTCAAGGGTCTGGCAACTTAGCCTTTAAACTTTATCTTGAATTTGGGTATTAACAGTCCGATTATTAGGATAGGAAGTGAGGGGCAGTAGTTGAGAGGGGAATTATTCTGGGCTGGAAGTAAGTCTGCTTAAACACCAGATGATTTCATCACTGAGTAATGTTGGCGGCAGACTTTCTCATCATCTGTTTTGGAAATGTGCACACAGGCTCTAACACCTTTATGTAACTTGCCCAAGGCTGCACAGATTGTCAGGGCTCAACCTGGAATGCCAGCCACGTTTGTGTGTGTGTTCCTGAAACCAGACTCTTCTGTCATACTGAGTTTGCTCCTCCCAGTAAACAAGGAACATGGGTTTATTTATGAAATATTCAGGCTCAGTTAAAGATCTCCACTGTGGAGGAGCCTTCTTCCATTCTGCTCTCTGAAGTTGTAGTTAGAAAGGTGAAGGTTATGTTGTAACAGGACCAAAGTTAAGGCAGATCTTAGTTACGTGGGTCACAGTCTATGTAAAGGAGTCTGGAGTGTATGAAACTGCTACTTTGTCTTTCCAGTTCCCTAAAATAAACACATTTGGCTTGTGAGTGCAGGCACACTTACACATACACAGGTCTTCTCTTCCGTGACAAATGACAGGGAGTGATTACCACGTGCCAGGCATCCTGCTGGAGTTTAGTGATACAGTGATGAGCAAAATAGACTTAGTTCATAGGCATATAAAACTTATGGGGGTTTTTTGTTGTTGTTTTTGTTTTTTTAAGACAGAGTCTCACTTTGTTGCCTGGGCTAGAGTGCAGCCTAGCTCATAGCAACCTCAAACTCCTGGGCTCAAGAGATCCTCCTGCCTCAGCCTCCCAAGTAGCTGGGACTACAGGCATATGCCACCATGCCCAGCTAATTTTTTCTCTATATTTTTAGTTGGCCAATTAATTTCTTTCTATTTATAGCAGAGACGGGGTCTCACTCTTGCTCAGGCTGGTTTCGAACTCCGGACCTTAAGCGATCCTCCTACCTCAGCCTCCCAGAGTGATAGGATTACAGGCGTGAGCCACCGTGCCCGGCCTAAAACTTATGTTCTGAAGAAAGAAGATGGACTTTTAAAAAATTTCAACCCACAAATGGGAATCTAATTACAAATCATGATGAGATGTTGGTGTGAAAAAACACACTCACACAGACACACACACACATTCCTACCTGTGCAGACTGCTGTCCTATGTTGGCATGTCACAAACTGTTTATTCACAGAATGATAGATTTTCTAGAAATACTGTTGTCCTCAACTTGGGCCTTGGAGACAGGATTTAGCAGACCAGGCCTCAAATTCATCAGGCTCTGTTGTATTAGAAAAATGAGTCATTAGGGATTTCTGGGAGTCAAAACTCATTGCCTTGAAATTTTATTAATTTTATATGTCTGAAGGTTCTGAGAATTGGTGACTATATTATGGAATATGAAGATCTTCTTGGTTGTCTTTTTTTTTTTTTTAAGTTTGTGTGCCAGAGGATTTTTTTAAAACCTTCTTCATAAGACAGGTATGCTTGCGTTTGAAAGCTTTGGTTGAATCTGTCTTCTTCTGTTTCCAGAGAAGCCATTTGAATGAAGCAGAATCCTAAACATGCATCATGGACAATTATCCTTGGCACTTTGGGCACTTATATTTATAAGAACCTCTGGTAAGTGATTATAAAAATTCACAAACATACCTCATTAATAATCTGGAAGGGATATTAAAGTTTTGCTTTTTTTATGTGGCATTAGCTACTGAAGGTGCTGAATTGATTGAAATGAGTGATTTTAAATTTTATTTTAGAAACCATTGCCAATCATTTGGCATTCCTGGCATAGTGAGTGAAAGATTCATAGGACAGAGAACAAAGTAAAGGAGACGCATATGGTATTGTTGAAATAGAAAAGATCCAGCCCTCTGAGTCTACTGGGAGAGAGCAGGATGTAAAAACTTGCATCTTGAAATAATTTACATTTGCCTGAGATGGAAATTTGCTTCGCGTTATCTGAAACCAAGGAGGTAGCAACCATTTTTATCATTGAATTTTAGAAAGTTTTACACATACTATCTCCTTCCAGAAAGGAAGCCAAAATTCATATCATTAGGTAGGTAATAAAAAGGAAAATAAATGGAAAATAGCTCAAGGAAATTAAAAAGAAAAAGTAGAGTTACAAGGAATATACAAAAAAGGAGATCAATTAGGCCAGGGAGCTCTAGTAGGCTTCACAGCAGATGTCAAATAGCAATTTTAATTTATTAGCAGTGATTGCTTGAAGGTTTGGTTTTCGGTTTTTTGAGTTTTTTTTTTTTTTTTTTTAAGAGTCTGAGGCCCCATTCTTTGGAGAAGAGTTCCATGATTCCAAGGCTTTCCTTAGGTGTCAGAGGAGAAAGAGGGAACAAAAATAATACTTTGCCTTGATCTATTATCTAGGAGAGGAAACACATGGGTCCATGTCCCCTACTTTGAGAATTACTGCCAAAGAGATAGCAAATTAAGATTTGATACTTTCAAATAATACGGGTCTAAATCTTGGGGTGTATTTACTTAAGTGGATCCATTTATTGTTGAGATCCATGCAATGCAATACTTCACAGTTGTTAAAGGCACAAGGTAAATCTTCTTTTCTTGATATGGAATGATCTGTCAGAAAGTACTAAGTGAAAAAGCAAGATGCTGGAAAAGGTGTGTAATGGGTCCCATGTTCTATGGATATACACTAATAGCCTTGCTTCCAGTTACAATGAAAACGTGTTTCAGGCACAGAAACAGTTATACAGCCTATTGTGTAAGGTTACTAAAGTCTCAGACATCTGTTCTGTCCTTTAAGGAACTTAGAGAGCACCTCTCATGAACGATTCCCTCTAAGCAAATATGATAATGTTCTACATGTAAGACTGATTTAACCTAGTTAAAGCTAGGGTGACAACATCGTGTCATTGTCCAAACTCAAGACAATTCCAATAGGTGCATAGGTTCTTGGCTCTGTGGGGTTCTCATACCCTGTTTGTGAAATCATGGGAGTGCCTATTCTGACACTTTGAACTCCACACACTTTGAACTCTACTCATTTCTCCAATCATAAACAATTTCTAGCATTATATTAACCGACAAGGCCTCTAATGTGATTAGACTTGAGATTAGATATACTAGCTGCCTGGGGAGTGTGAACTTTCACTACCAACCACCCAGCCTGGAGAGTATGTAGTTCACATTAGTTTTCTTCATATGGTAACAATCTTCGAAGAAGAATGAGTGTGTATATCCATCAAAATACAGTCCTGTGTTTATAGAAACTTTTGTAAGATTAGCCAAAACCTGGAAACCTGGAAATAACCCAAATGTCCAATACACATTTGTCCAATAACCCAAATCCCCAATATGTATTCATTTAGAGAATGGATAAATTGTCAAGTAGTAACACAACTGGAAACTACAGAATGATGAGAAAAGAACACACCACTGATACAGGCAGCAACATGGATGCCTATCACAGCATAATAATGTACAAAGTAATCCAGACACAAAAGAGCATGTATTGTATGATTTGTGTATTTTATTATATTATCTCTAAAACAGGAAAATAAACTAAATGTTAGTGACTTACCATAGTTAGTTGTCGATTAAAACTGATATCAACATATACACGTGTCATACTTTCCATGTTGAAGTACTAAAATGTAAAACAGAGATTGCATAACAACCAGCAAACATAAGGCTGATGCTTATTAACTCTGGTGCTGTAAGGTAGATTTGACATCCATGTTTTCAAAGAATGCTTCTACCATTCGAGCCACTTCCTCTTTATGTTGTGGTTAACAGCAGTGAGTTAAAACCAGACTGTTGCTTTGAGAAATAAACCCTAGCTATAGAAAGGGCATTTTATCCCAGTCCTCAGGGAAGCATTTCATTCAGTGTAAAGATTCTCATTTTTAAAGTGCAGCGAAAGTGCACCCTGGAGCCACTGGAAGACAGGATATGAGAAAAGCCCATTAATGCTGACTTTGAACTACCAGAAGTACAAAAGGAGGAAGAAGAACACCTGCCTTCTGTAGATGACAGGAGCAGGTACATTTCCAAAGCGAGAGAATCTGGGTTCATTGAGAAAGAGGGAGAAAGAGAGCCAGCTCAGGGAGGGAAAGTGACAGACACCAAAATTTGGACTGATATTATATTAGGCAATTCTTGATTATTCACATGGAAACCTAGAGCAATTGCCCACGCCTTAGGTTACATAGGCACACCTTCCACCGTCCCCACACCTGCAGGGGAGTGGTAGGGTAGACTGGTTGAGCACAAGGGAGGTGAGGAGTCCGATGATGCAGATGGAGAACGCCAAGGTCTCTAGGTTTGTTTTGTTTTCCAAGGAGACTGGGGACATTTTTGGGTTAAGTGTGGCAACACTGTGACTTCTGTGGCTTTCCTTATGAAGAAATTGTAATGTGCAATTTTTTTTTTTTTTAAAGATGACACTACACTTATCTGTCTCCTAGCGATGGTAGGTTAAGTTCTGATACTTTCCCTGTGTGGAAGGAGCTGTAGGAAGTTGTGTTTTCACCTATGTTCTGAAAGCACCTCATCCCTGCTTGTGTTGAAAACATCGACCTTAAAGTAAGAGAACCCACAGGAAAGGGACTGAGATTCCTCAGAACTTTCTTACTAACCATGCTTATTCACCTAATGCGTTAGTAGAGAAAAAAATTATCTTTGTCATATTGGTTTTTGTTTTATTTTTTTCTTCTTTTATTTGCTTATCTCTTGAAGAAACTTGTACTTCACGTACCCACATAAATGCGGTCGAAGGGGAACCTTTCTATCTGAAATATTGCTCTTCACCTGGGTCTGAGAATGAAGCAGCCACCATCAGATGGTACAGAAGCAATGGAGCACATGAACGTGTTGAACTACACCCAGGCAGTTCACCCAGAATTACTTTGGGGGATTATGTTTTGGAGTTTTGGCCAGTCGAGTTAGATGATGGGGGATCTTACTTTTTGCAAATTGGGTGAGTACACTTTTTCTTCACAATTAGAATATATTTCATAGCACTTTTGGCATTTGTTCAGCAGCTCAAATATGCCGTTATCTGAAAGGTCAGATAACCCATGACTTTTTTTCTCTCTTACACTTCCTACAGCATACTTCATTATTGGAAAAAAAAAAAAAGAAAATCAATCTCCCCATGTTTATTTTCTTAATGATCTTACTGAAAAGATATTATCTTAATAGGATTTCCTTTTAAGGAATACTTGTCAATGATAAACAAAGATTAAAAAGAAAGTAAGTTTTAAAATTTAGCTTCTCCTGTTGTGTAGACCCTCTGGTCAAATGAAATCAATGGCTTGGACTTTATAATAATATCAACATGTCGTGGGGTAGGGGGCAGTGTCAGTGTCCTGGGTGGCATCACTAGGCTGGAGAGGAGGGTGATGGGATTGATGTCAACCCATCCTAGTCTGGTTTGCAGGGGTTCCCTGGGAGTCAGGTAGCAGTTTCAGTGGTGGAGGTATGTATGTGTTTGGCAGCCAATCACAAGTCCACAGCCAGGGGCGGTGAGAGAGGGAACACGAGAAGGGCTTTGCAGTCTACTCATGACATGGCCCTGGATTCTGCCAGGGTATTCATTATCAAGAAGCATAACTTCTATGAAATGAAAGCAACCACTGACAGCCTCAACCACTCTTATCAAACTTGGTTCTCTTTATATGCATCTACCTACATACATATTTTTACAAAGATTTGAGTCTAACTTGTAGGAAATAGCTCAGGGCCAGCCGCATGGTGACAGTGTGCTGTCAGTGCCTCTAGACTGAGTGCTGATCATTATCAACCATGCCGTTGACAGCAGAGTGAGATATCACAGTGAAACCTTGGTATCGCTGCTGTGGTTTTTGCTCAAAATGAGGTCACCTTTGTTTTTATACATAGGAGCTCCCAGGAGTCAGAAAGAAATTAAAGAACTCTTTCTTTTAAAAAAAGTGATAATTGTATGTGACTTATTGAGGGAGAATTGGGTCACAACTGGGTATTTTCATGGCAAGGTAAAGAAGAATGAATACTTGCAAGTGGAGTAGAAGAAAAGCACAACAAACACCACTCCCTCCTAGTCCTGATTGAATGGAGGCATGGTTTAAAGGAATGAAGTCTTCTGGACAGGGCAGAGACCACCAGTCTTCTGTGACCATCACTTGGAGATATTAGGGACACAGGGCACTGGCCATCTTTCAGATATGGAGAGTGGAAAATTCAGCCTGGGTTAGGGAGCAAAAGGGGAATCGACAGATAGTGGTAGGGTGTCAGACAGACATGGAGGGACAGGGCAGCAGATAGATGAAGGCAAGAAAATGACGCAGCTCAGCGTGGCCCTGGTGATGAACCTTAAAAGATGTTGGAGACTGATGAGTGTGAAAGCAAAGTGATGGTGGGAGAAGCAGCTTTGACAATGGTTTTGACAGTAAACAGGATTCTGCACGACAGCAGGTTGGTTTGGACACCCAGGAGCACAGAAGATACAGACATCTTCAAATATAGGGTGATTAGTAAGCAGTATCCTGTTCTTAGTGGACGGATGTGTGTGGTGTGTGTGTGTGTGTGTTTGTGTGTGTGTGTGTGCACCCACTCAGGCGAGAAAGCCTTTGTAGTTTGGTGTGGAATCTGTCAAAGACCAGAGACTATGCCTGGAATTAATTCTACCCTTTGAACTGTAATCCTTTAATTTTATAGTAATTCATTGCTAATAATCAAATGCTTCCGGGAACTGATAATTTGTCGCATTAAATTTCAAGAAAGACGTCAACTAATAAGGAAGGGGATATAGAAGAGAGAGTTTTCCATGCTGGGGTTGAAAACATGAAGGTAGAGAGGAAAACACATGCAGAAATCTAATAATCAGATCCAAGGCTGACCAGCAGCAAGTTTGGCTGGGTGAGGGGCCTAGGAAGAGAGAGAGCCAGGGGCTTTTAAAACCTCTTCTGTGCATGGCCAGAAGTGAATGGCTCCTTTAGCCGGGATGGGATGGGCCAGGCCTGTAGCAGGAAAGTTGTGGCCACAGCTTGGGGTCAGTTGGCCTCAGCTTCACAGCAGCCGCTGTGGTGGCAGGTGTAGGGCTGCTTGTGCTGCTTGTCTTGCATTCCCAGCACAGTGTCCCATCACAGGGAGGTTGATCAGTCCGGCAGTATTTGTTGAGTGTTAAGAATCAAGGACTTCAGAGGTAGAATGAAATATGATCTGGCAAGACGTGAATATTCGGGCACTCTAGTCCTTGAAAGCGACAGGTCAATGATATCTGGAAATATCTGTCCACCTCAGTGAGGCTGAAGTTGGGGAAACTTTACAAACACACCAGCGAAGAAGATGCTGCCAGTGGGATCTTGAACACTTTTCAAGGGCCAAGTAGCTCTATTATGTTCCATGGCCACGGACCCACTGCCTTTACCTGTGATGACAGCTTTATACCCTCTCCAGCCCTGGCCAATCTTATATAAATTTGTGCCCACAGTGAAAGGGCCAGATTCACGTGGATTGTGAAGGTCTGGTATTGTGCAAAGCACTCCTGGCTTTGTGGCCAAACAGATGTGCATTTGCATCCTGGCCTCATCCTGTAACAGCTGCGTGATCTTGGGCATGTTTTTTAACCTCTCTGAGATTTGGTATTTTGATCTGAACCTAAAGAAAATAGTCATCTCCCTTACACATACGTGGTGCAACACACGGACCTCAGTGAGTGCTAGTCTTGCCTTTTTCCCATCCCACTGTACTCTTGAAGGGGAACTGGAAGAGTCTAACGTGGGCACAGATTTGTCAGGCACACAGGGAACTTAACAAGACATGTCTGCTGCATTTAGTGTGTGGATCTATTGTATATCATAAGTGCAGTGGAAGAGAACATCAGAGCGCAAACGTTTTGTCTTTAAAAATTTTCTTCTAAAAATACTGTTAATTTTTTCCTTTTTCCAAATTAATTTCTGATCAGAAGGAGCAACTGTAAAATTTATTCAAACTCACTTTTTTTTTTCAGTAAAGCATTGAAAGTGCTAATACAGTTTTGCTGAGGGCAAAAACTCCAGGCTTCCGTTTACTCAACAGTAAGAGAAGGGGATTGGAATATACTGCCCTGAGAGATATAAAACCTAATACATATACACACACATGCAGAAAAAAAAATAACAGGAGTTTGTTGATAGGTCTCATGAAACCAAGGCCACCCTCCCATCCTGGGCTAAGACCCTCTGAACTTGTTTAATCACCATAGACGATTGAAGTTTTAAGCGTTTACTATTCTGACATCCATAATACATGATCTGCAGTAGGGTGTGTGTGTGTGTGTGTGTGTGTGTGTGTGTGTGTGCGCGCGCGCGTGTGTGTAGACTGCTCAGGTTTATATCTTTTACCCTCTGCCTACCCCACCTCATGACAGTTGTTAAATGTCTTGCTACTCTGAACCAAGTGGAGGCAGAACAGGGTTTGGACATCAATGAATCACTCTGTTTATACAAAAATAAGGGGAAAACATATTGCATTGGTTACTAAAGGGAAGATGGATGATATTTATAAAATCTCCACAGTAATTACAAAATACCCTCATTATCTTTATTCCATAGAAATTATACTCAGGAATGGAAATTAAACATCATCAGAAGAAATAAACACAGCTGTTTCACTGAAAAACAAGTAACTAGTAGAATTGTGGAAGTTAACAAGTTTTTGGAGATAACCTGTGAAAATAGTTACTATCAAAGACTGAACAGCAGCATATCATTGTATAAGGTAATGCCTTTAAAATATTTTAACTTAAGACTTGGTTGAAAAGATAAAATTCCAAAATGAGGGACTCACGGCTGTGGACAATTTTGATCTCATAACAAAGACTCCATCTGACCTGAGGTGGCGTCCTCTGGGTTGTTGCAAAGCCCTGATGTGTGATGTAATGCCATGGTAGCTGCCTTGGATTTGTGTCCCATAGGTGGATGGCTTCCCCTCCCCATCCTTCCCTCATTTTCTTTCCGTTTCAATGCATTAATTTTGGGGAATGCTAGTTTAAAGATTTTCATGTAAAACTCTATTATATATATTTTTTCTGAATATATTAGTTCATTTTATAAAATTGGAAGATAGAAAAACAAAGAATGAAGAAAGCAAAAATCACTCATAATCCCACCAGCCAGAGATGTTGTTTTTCTTTCCTGTGTAAACATCTACTTTTAAAAAGTAGTATATTTTATTACTTGTGTCTTTCACTTATCCAATAAAGATTACATCGTGATTATTCCCCAGATCTTTCAATAGTCTTCCAAACAAGGGATTCCATTTTGCATGTGCCTGGTTTCATATAACTAATCTCCTTGTTTTTGGATTTGTGAATCTCCTATTTTGCAATATTATTTGAATGATAAAATGAATGTCATTTCTATAAATCTTTGGGTATTTATATGATTTTTCCTTAAACTAAATCCCTAAATATAGAATTACTAGATCAAAGGCTATGAGCATATTTATATGATTTTTGATCCACATTGTCAAACTAACTTCTCCAGGGAGCTATACCAGATAAAACCCCACACCTGGTAAAAAAATAAATATGTGAATAAATAAATAAATAAAAATCCTCTTTGCTCACACCTTCACCCTTCACCACACTCAGAAATAATGCTTTAAGAATTTTGAAAAATCAGACATGGAAAATTTCTGAAACTCTTAGTGTTTCTCTTTTTTTTTTCATTTCTTTTCTTGATAGTAAATTAAACTTTTGTATATATTTATTGTATGTTACTGTTACTGCCTTTGTAGGTTGTTTATTTTCTCCATTTTCTTCAGTTATCTTTTACTTGTAGAGTTGTAAGAGCTCTTTTAGACAATGCTCTGGAGATTGTATATATACTTGTGTGGATGCGTGTACAGTGTGTGTGTGTGCATACAAATATCCACACTCACACCCATGTACATACATGGCACAAATTGTATAAGTTCTATAGAAGAATAAATCTGAGTAGTGTGACTCTGTCAGGGAAACTTTGGAGAGCTGTGAGACAGTGGTCTGAACAGAAGAACTTGGGAAAATTGAAGCAACTGATGATGATTTCTTAGAAACTGTTGTTTGTACCACAAGTAAACGCTGTTTACTTGTGATTTTTCAAAGAGAGCTCTTGTCTGAAATGTTTTCTAAACATCTGAGTCAGTCCAGAGTTGACTAGGCTCTATTTCCTGTCAAATGTACAAATGTTTTACAGTACTTGTAAATTTGTGAGGTTTAGGGTACTGGGTTTTAAGAAATTCCAACATGCAGATATTTAAATTTAGAAAATAGGTGTACTGATGATGGTTTTAGCTCAACGGCTGACCACAGGGCTAAGTATGCCAAGCCTGTTGGCCAATCATGACCTACCTGAGAGGAGGGAGCAAGGATGCTAAATCAGTAAACAACTGATTGGAAATAAAAATAAAGAGTCTCTGATCTTGGAAAAAAATCAGTTTGGGTTTATAAAAAATTGACTTGTATATAAAAACAGTTTACTGATGTGAGGTACACATGTGGGGCCTTGCGGGCCCATTCTGCGCCCTGGGTCTAGCCCCAGTGGCTACCAGCTTTGGGGGAGAAGAGGTTCTCCCTGTTTGGTGTTTGCAGGAGCAGCGTCAAATGGTCAGCAACTGCCAATCAGCTCCCATTTTTCCCATCTGATCCCTGATTTGCTTCAGGGCCTACCTATGAGTGACCGATGGGCTGGATTGAGGAAGGTGGCTTTATTTATTATTATTATTATTAATTTCTGTGACATACATGGAAATCTGTGTGTGAGGGAGAGATGTTAGAGTGTGCCTGTGGATTTGAATATTCTTGCTGCATTCCTGATCAGCCCACCAGCTTCCCATGGAGGATGTCATGCCAGGGTGGCCGTCTGCTAGGTACTCAGTTCTTTGAACAATTCCGCTCCTACCTCCTACCCACTCCTGGGGAGCACAAGATTAGACTCACAGTGTTACAAAACAAGAGTTGCAACCCAGGCAGGGATTTTTGTTGTAGTGTATCTGCGTGTGCGTGTGTGTATGTGTGCATGTATGTGTGTGTAAAAGAGAGGTTAAAGGAAAATGATGAAAGTAGCCCCACAGCCCCCTGTGCTCTCCTTCCCTGAATGTATTAATGACAACAATAGTGACAGGAATGGGGCTGCATTTCATTGATTCAGTGGAAACTGTGCCAAATCACAGGGACATTTACTCAAGAATTGCTAGTTTCCATTCTGTTTCCCTTTTTCTCTAAAGATCTTTAACTTTAAAAAATTTGAATGATCGTCATATGAATATGGCTTTTACTTAAAGTATTTCAACTCACTGTCTTAAAAACAGAACTGTACAAAGCTACTGGAGAGCAATGAAAAACCATCTATAAAGAAGAATGCCGCGTTTGAAGATCAGGGCTTTTATTCCTGTGTGTTTTCCATTCCTCATAATGGAAAGCTATTTAATGTCACCAAAACCTTCAATATAACAGTAGTTAAAGGTAAGAGAAATCTTAGAATTGGGAAGAAACAAATGTATCTTAGAAAAACAGAATTTTTTCTTTCCTCTAAAGCTGCATAGGGATTGAGAGGCCGCTTAGCCGAGGTTGTGACTACACCTCTAGTTCAAATACAAGGGTCAAAATCTTCATTTTGGCGCCATCCACCTGGCTGGAAATTTTTTTTTGTTTGTTTTTTTGGCAGCAAATGAAAGTTTATATGAATAAACGTCACATGAATTGGCTTTTTCTCTTATTTGGAATTTGTGTAAATTGTGGAATCGTTTGTTGTTAAACTTTCATTTGCACTCAACAAATATTTAACGAGGATGTCTGTATTCAATAAACTGTACTTAGTGCTGAGAGGCAAGGGAAGCAAGGGAATAGGACATGAAGTGAGTACAGTACTATTCTCAGGGATTTGGTTATAATCAGGAGAGGCAATAAACCATGCAGAGGTGCCCCAGTTTATGAAATAGCGTCATCTGTGAGGCCTTAAGAGTGCGGTGAGAAATTGGAGGCTTTCCCTTGACCTTGGTGTTGGAGGGCAAGGGTCATGAACAGGCAGCAGGACATGCAGGGGAAAGGGCTTTCAGGTGGAAGAATGTAAAGAACACAGGTAGTGGGAGGGGAGGATGCTAATAGTCTGGTTTGTCATGGACCCCGACTGACTATGTATGATGGAAGGGCAGAAGCCTGGGACCTTAGAGATAATTTAATTAAGCCTCACCCAGCAAAGATATTCTTCATATGGCTTAGCCAATAATTGATCATCTAGCCCCTTCTTGGGAATTACTGAGGGAATTACCAAATTGCCCAGCAACTTAGTCCAGATTTTAATATATGATTGCCGACAAGTCTTTTTTTCCCACTGAGTCCAAGTATGCCTTCTCGTAGCTTCCACCCACAGGTTTTGTTTGCCTTCAGTAACTTCACAAATTAAGATTAGCCCCTTCTTAAAATGCTGACGTCTTTGATTATTGAAGAGAGGTGGCCTATCCACCCTCAACTTTCTTTTCCATAGTCCTGGGAGACTGTAAACCCGGGTAGATGACTCATTCAACAGAATCCGTGGGCACAGTTTACTGCGGCTCCTCTGCTTTGGTAACGTTTATCATCTTCCCTTCAGCCATCCCCTTACACAGGCATTCACCCATGCATTGCGACTGTGACAAATTGCCCCAAATTTAGGGATTTTTGCCCCTAAAATCAAAGTTTCGGCAGGATTGCATTATTTTTGGAGGCTCAAGGGGAGAATGTGTTACTTTGCCTTTTCTAGCTTCTAGAGGCCACCAGCACATGGCTTGTGTTCCTTGGTCTTCAGAGCCTACTGCATAGCATCTTCAAATTTCTTCCTGCCCCCCTCCTTTACTTCCATCATCACATCTTCTTTCTGACTTTGACCTTTCTGTCTCCCTCTTATGGGGACCTTGTGATAACACTGGCTCACTTAGAAAATCCAAGATAGTCTCCCATCTCAAGATCCTTAATTAATTTAATCACATCTGAAAAGTCCCCTTTGCCCAGTAACATAACATATTCCCAGGATCTAGAGACAAGGATGTGGAAAACTTTGTAGGCTATTATTCTGTCTACCACAGATCAGAGCCTGGTAATCCCGTAACTGAATTCTTAAACCCCCAAATTTAAATCTATGTATAATCATCTGCCCTATATACTTCAAGTTTACTTTCCCATATGTATATTCTTTAATCTCATATCAATCTCTGGTCCTTGGATATGTCAATACCTGTACTCTATCTCCCATCCGTCTTTGCTGTCAGCCCACCAGCCACTCTTTCCCTCCCTCCTTGAGGAAGCGGTATGAACATCCATCATTTCTTTTAATGAAGTTACTCTGGGCCAGGAACAGTGCCAAGCACTTGAGTTGAATCATCTCATATAACTGTCACAACAGCTCTGTGTGGTTGGGATCTTGGGAGAGTTAAATTGCTTATGAGTGTGTGTGTAAAGTTCAAGGATGGTTCCAGGGCCAGGGGAGCTCTACTGTTAGGGCCATCTCCCACTGGCTGGTTCCCCACCACCCACCGCTGCACAGCCTATTCCTGTGTCTTAACTGCTTACCTGATGCCCATTGTCTTCCTGGAGAACGCCAACTGAGTCCTTCAGGATGCCACTCAAATGTCCCTCCTCCTCTTAATTTGCCTCCATGGCCTCTTAATTTGTATTTCTGATTGCTGTCAGAATCCGATTCCATATGTGTCTCTGTCAGCAACCTGAGAAGTTTCTGGAAAGAAGGGCAGAACTGAGTTCTATTCCTCATCTTTGTACCTTGCACACCTACAGTTGGCACTTGGCACATTGTAGGTGCTTATTACATGCCTGTTGAGTGAATTACGGAGACAGTAACAGTTCCTTCAGTGGTGCCACATACCACAACCAGAAGCCTAGATTCCTCACCATCTTGGCCATTTTTCTTTGCATTTGATAAAGTTAGAGCTTAGAGTTAGAGTCGATAGTCAGGAGGTGTTCTGACTTGTGCTGAGGACAGTATGACTCTGAGCTCCCACCTTGTCTATATTATGTCTTTATTCTGGTTCACCTGAGGTCATGCATGTAGAACTCTCAGCTGCCACGTGGTGAGCACTGTAGGGGCACAAAGGTGTGATCCCTTTCCTCACCCATCATAAGGGTCATGGCCAACACTCCTGTAACAAAAGACAGGTTAGCAAAAGAAAGGGATAACCAATTTATTTAATCAAAGTTTTATGTGGCATAGGAGCCTTCAGAAATGAAGACCCCAAGACCCAGGGAAAATTATTTGTTTTTATGCTCAGATTTTATGAAGCATGGACAGCTGTGTAGAGAGGTGATTGAACAAAAGGGTATTAACTAATGGTAATGGACTGAGTAAGGAAACCCAGCAAGGCCTGATTATTCATGTTCTTCTCGGCCTCTCTGTTGTGGCATTCCTTCCTCCCAAGTATAGGGCTGGACCCTCTGGAATGAGGGTCTTAGGACCTACTGTCAGACAGGGTAGGGCAGAGAATTTTTTTATAGGCAACTCCTAGACAGAAAGGTGGGGGAAGTTGAGAGTAATATTTCTAGGTTTTATGGCTGGCTTTGGAGAAAAAGGGTTCTAGTTTCTATGACCCATCTCGGGGAACAGGAAGTCTGGTTTCTATGACGAGTTTCAGGTGAGAAGAGGGCTGAGAAATGGGAAGGAAGGAGAAGGTCAAAGAGATCTGGGTTCTGAGGCTGTTTCTGAGGCCTTCCAACATCATTTAGTTCAAGCACTCAGCATGCCAAAGCTCCACACTTTGTGTTGTCATTTTCTGAACCCCAGTAGCACCACTGCCTGCAGCTTGTGCTCAGGAATCACAGCCCTCTGGACTCCCACCTGCATCTCCCATTCTCCTCTTCTCATGCTCTAGCTGGTCTGGTGACATCTCCTCTCACTGCTGGCAATCTCTGTGCCATTTCAACCCTGTGACATTAGCTTCACAGGTGGACTAGTCATGCCAGGTGCATTCACTAGGGCGTTGGCTTCTTTCTATTACCTCAAATGGGGCTGTCCCCTTGACTTGGCACCAGGTGTAGAAACCCGGTGCTGATCTGGGTTTCCAATGATGTAATCTGAGTGTTAGTAGACAGCACCCTTTACTCAAGTTGTCCTTTACCGAAGATGTCCTTCACACCACCTTTTCCCAAGTCTCCCATGCAAATTTCTGGGGGGAGAAACGGATCCAGAGAAAGTAGTCAGTAGCAATTTACCCCATTACACGAAAATCACCTCCTGCCCCTTCGTCCTTGAATCAAGTCCATGTTGCTCCACATTCACAGACCTGAGAGTGAGTTCTTTCTCTGGATACATCTCGGCTCCTCCTGCCTGTCTAGCTGTGGTCTGGGCTTGCCCAGACAGCCCAGATCCCAGGGGAACCCCGTCCTGAGTCTCCACTTGTGGATCCACTGCGTCGGTTTTGCTCCCACATCCTTGCCCCCAACTGTCCCCTCCACCCCTCACCCCGTAGCACTGCACTTTCTGAGAGGGCTCCGGGAGGCGTGGCCGCTGCAGGACAGTACCTGAGTCACCGTGTAATCCCCACAGCCAGGCATTCTGTTTGCTGAGTGCCTGTAGGTCCCAGGAGGGCTGCTCCAGACTTGGCTCAGGAAAACAGCCCAGAAGCACTGAAGTTGCTAGAATAGAACAGTCTGGGTCATGAGGAAAGTTATCAGTGCCGATACCACGGCCAACAATAACGTAACTGTGTTTAACACATTAACTGCCATGTAAGCTGTATTTAACTCACACTAGTTTTGAGCCTGGGGACTCGTGAAGCATATGAAGACTCAATTCTCCAAAACAAGTTCAATAAGTATGTTGAAACAAATTCAATAAGTATGTTGTGAGTCACATACAGGTCAATTGGCATGCAGTGTAAAAATTGATTCTAGTGCGATATGAGTTGCATATAACTCAAGCACAGAAGACAATAAAAAATAACACAGTTTTCATTAACACATTGACTGCCACTGTGTTGTATTTTTAACTGAGGCTAGTTTTGACCCTGGGGTCTCGTGAAGCAAAATCCTGCAATTGGTTCGTGGAAATCTTACTCGTTGATACAATTAATATCAACAATTTAATTCTAAAAAACGTGGATTGCGTGGATAACTCACACACTGTAGAAAGCAATAAAAAAAAGTAATAAATTAGGAAGGATCACTTTGTTTTAATAAAATGCTGTGGCCCCGGGGAAAAATTGTTTTCTTTCTAGCGTGACAGCCAGTGTTTTAAAATTTACTTCCACAGTTGCTCTCGATGTTGTAGAGCATCAGCGGTATCAGCTGCTGTAGGCTGTACCTAGCATTTAGTAATAGTAGAAGGCTGCAGGGAGACGACTTCCTTCCTAAGCATCACTAGATGTGCAGGACTCCTGGTTGGGGTCAGAAGTCACTTGGGAACAGAAGTAGAAAGGGGCCTACAGCACAGCACACCAGCAGGGCCAGGACCGGGTCAGGTGAGACACCCACGGTGCAGTACTGAAGGGACACTCCTCTTGGCATCCTGCCAGGGAAGGGTGGGTGCCCGAGAGTGAGAGCTTGTCTCCTCTCACCCCTGGCCCTGCACCCTGTAAATCTATCAGTGAAGAGCTGAGGAGGGCAGAGGGAAGGAATCAGGCAGGACAGAATACTCTTCCTAGTGACTTTGCATCTTCTCATCCTGCAGTTTTGTCATCTCGGGCATCTGTCAGGGGTCCCCCTGGAGGACAGTCTTCCTCTGCCTTTAGCTGGGTTGAACAGAAGCTGCAGATCTGAGCTGAGAGAAAACCAGGTTCCAGGTGCTTTCAACAGTTCTGTGAGTCTGCAGTTGATGGGAAGTGAAGCAACCAACATATGAGCTGCGACCATTAGTTAATGAAAACCTGACTCAAGTAACTACAAAGCGTGACTATTCCAATCCTCATTATATTGAATGAGCATCTTATAACACATATTTGTCCTAGAGAAGCTCAAGGCAACACTAATGCATTTTTCTTTTCTTTTTTTTTCATTTTTAGGTCACAGTAATATAGTTCCAGTTGTTCTTGGACCAAAGCTTACCCACGTTGAAGTGGAATTAGGTATATTTTGACATGCATATATTCTGCGTTTATGAATGGGGGCATAATTAAGTCTTCTGAGGGTAAATATGATTCATTATTGAAGGACATCGGGTGCACAACACACTGCATATTTAGTGAAGAACATTACAAAACTAAAGCAAAAGCATGTCATTGTTTGAATGTTGCCACCTTTAAACTGACTAAAAGGAACAGTCTGAGAGGCAGTGGAACTGCCTGTGGTTTGTAAACTAGGACTTTTGTCGCCCTGTGTGTGGCTTTTCTCTATTGTCATTTCTAAATATGGAAATTCAGTGAGAACACACTGGAGAGATGATTCTGTACTTTGTGGTCTGAATATTTGATTAATTGATTCACTTTGAATCAATGGACTGAATTGACTGTACATTTAGGATTTGCCTAGATAGGCCTTATGAATCAGTATGTCCAATGGAATGGTTTCTTTCACAAGGGAAAGGAAGAATTTTGTGTGCTAAATATGCTAAACCAGATCTTGTGCTAGGTGTTTGACATATATTACTGAATTAAATCCTCTAGGCAACTCTAAGAGTTGTTTATCCCCATTTTATGGACTGAATAACTGCAGCATAGAAAGGCTAAGTAATTTGTCTAAAGTTAAATGATTGAAAAGTGGAAGAGCTGGGTTTTAAGGCTGTGTCGATTGCGTCTAAAGTCCACCCTCTATAACCACAGCTGGAGTCACAGTTGTTTCTGAGACCACATATGCCCAGGTCAGCTTGGGTATGATGCCATTTGCACTTGTGGTTTGCCTGCTGCATATTTTTATTGATTTTTTTGCTTTTATCTTTATTATTTCTTTTCTTCTACTCATTGAGGTTTAATTGGCACTTTTTTGTCTAGTTTCTTGACATGGAATGTTAGAGAATTAACCTTAATTATCCACTCTTGGAGTATGTGCATTTTAAGTTCTAAATTTCCCTCTGAGCACTACTTCGGCTGTTTTCAGTAAGTATTGGCATGCCATCTTTTAACGCTGTTGAGTTCAAATCATTTAAAAAAATTTCCCTTGTGATTTCTTGTTTCACCTATGGATTACTTCTTTTTCTTATATTCCAAATATGTGGAGGATTTTCTAGCTATTTTCTGTTATTAGTGTCTAGTTTAGTTTCATTATGGTCCAAGATTACACGCTGTGTCATTTCAACTTTTTGAAATTTGTAGTGCCTTTCTTAAGGCTCAGAATATGGTGTATCTTGATGAGTATTCCAAGTGCATTTGAAATGCAGGTATATTCTGCAGGTTTTAGTTTTATCATCTTTAAATGTCAATTAGGTAAAGGTGGATAATGGTATTGTTCAAATCATTTATATTCCTACTAAGCTTCTGTGTGCTTGCTCTACCTGATGCTGAGAGAAATATGTCAATTATCTGCAACTATTATGGTCAATTTGTCTATATCTCCTTTAGGTCTGTCAATGTTAGCCTTATGTATGTTGAGGCTATCTTATGTGTTCATACAAATTTGTGCCTATTGAATTGACACTTTTATCATCATGAAATCTCTCTTTGTCCATCATAATACTTCCTTTCTCAATGCCTATACTCTCTAATATGAAATTGTCACACCACTTTTATTTTGTTTGGGATTGGCAGGTTTTTTCTTTCTTTACATCCTTTTACTCTTAACATTTCTTTGTCTTTATACCTCAAGTGTGTCTCACATAAACTGCTCGTATTCAGATTTTTTTTGAAATGCAGCCAGTATAGTTTTTAGTCCCTCTATAGTTAATAAGTTACTGATATAGTTGGTCATATCATATATATATGACATACAAAATAATATTCATTTGACTTTTTTTAGTAGATTATAGTTCCTGGTTTAAAATGTCCATCTTTTCATCCACTTATTCATCATTTCCGCTATTTTCTTTCACATAGTTATTCAAAGTCTTTATCTGCTAAATCCAGCATGAGGATCATCTATTTTTTTCCATTGACTATTGTTCACATTTTCTGACTCTTTGCATGTCTGTTAATTTTTTACTGTTGCTGATCTTTGTGTATCCAACAACCAAAGTGAATGATGCTTGTATTCTTTTTTTTTTTTTTCCTATGAGTGTTTGCTCTTCTGTTGGGCACATAATGTGAAAGGTTGAACGTCCAGTTCACTCAGAATTGAGCTGGGGTGGCTAGGATGCAGGTCTGTGAGATCTCACCTGCCTTTTATCTCTGATAGCTGGGGCAGGTGACGGGGGTGGGTAATGTAATCATGTGTTTGTTGTAGGCCTTTCCTCTAATCAGACTTGCTGTCCCAAGCACCACAGACTTCAGGTGATGCCATCCAGCCTTTGCAGCCTCTCATGCTGCTCAAGCCTTTAGCAATAATCCTCCAAGCCTGTGCACCTGCCGAGAGCTTCCTGGATTCTCTTGTCTCTAAGACTCCTGTTTATTTCAAACCAAAGCAAATTCCTCCATAGAATTAAATGGCTGGCTATCTCAGTTCATGCTGAAAAGAATCTTTCCTTACTACACTTTTAGTTCAACTCTTTCTGTTTATTTTCCTTGCACTTTGATGTCTTTAATGTCTAGTTAATTTAATTTATTTTTTTTGTGATTTATCCATTTTATTTATCTAGAAATTGTAGTAGGTGTGTTGAACTGAAACTACCTACTAAATTGTATACTGAAAAGAAAGTTCACTGGTCACCCTAAGTTTTAATAATTGATTTAAAAATACACATTTAAAGAGAAGCCAATTCACATTTCAGTGACGACTTGTAATTACTACCTAATTCTTCTGTTTTACAATTTTTTAAAAAATTTAAAAACAAGGCATATCTATTTTCTCTCTGGGTTGTGACACTATATTTTTGTATTAGGTTAACATACACTGATTATATTAATTTGAAACCTTTGGAAAATCTGAGTTCCAAAAATCCAAACTTTGGTTGTCAACTTTTACCTAGGGAAAGATGTACAGCTCAACTGCTCTGCTTTGCTGAACAAAAATGATGTGGTTTATTGGAGCTTTGAGAAAGAAAATGGATCAGATCCTAATGTATACGAACAGAACAAAACTAGAAACTGGTATGTATATGTGATATATGACCTATATCATGTATATGTGATGTAAGAATTATATCGTATATACATCATATAAAAAATGCTGGATTCCTGAGTGGCTGATGTGGTGTTTGGGATTAGTTTAAATTATAATTTACATATTTAAATATACATATATTTACATATTTATAAATTATAATTTACATATTTATAAATTACAAATTTGTTAATTGTCATACCTTAGGTTGATGGATTATGCAGAAATTTATTGCCAAGATCTGAGTTAGAAAAAGAATGTCCATCAGAAGGTCAATGAGGGTATTTAGCGTCACCTTACAAAAGCAGCTTTTGAGCCTGGTGTGTGTGCCTGTGGTCCCAGGTACTCAGGAGGCTAAGGTGGGAGGATCACTTGAGCCCAGGAGTTTGAGTCCACCCTGGGCAACATAGAGAGACCCAGACTTTAAAAACATTAAAATAAATAAATAAGTAGATTAAAGGTAGCTTTCAATCAGTTAGGATCTGGTGGTGATGGAGATTTTTACCTAGCTTCTTATAAAAGAGCAATTACCTGGGCCATGGATTTTGGATTTTGAAAAATGTAAGTGCATTACTTTTACTAATGTGCCATAAAAGTTCCAAATGACATGCATATTGATCCTTAAATAGCCTACATTCTTCCAACAAGGAATGGCCAGATTTATTAAAACAAAACATACTCCGAATATGGTCATTTAAAATTTTCTGAATGGCTTTAGGTCATACTGTGATTATTAATTATTATACTGATACACTACTCAAGGTCTAGTTGGTAGTGATCCTAAAGTGTCTATCATCTTAGCTGCCTTTGTTATTTTTTTTTCTGCTTTTTATACTTGTTTTTGGTATATTCTTTGTCATTATGTCAGCAGCTCTCAATTCTTGCTAACATTTGTCTGTAAGCTCTTTACACAGCAAGGTCTGGCTCCTTGCCCAAAACCAGGAACGTGGTTGGTGTCCAATAAATGTTGAATTTGGCTGAATGGTGTGGCTGTCCTGCTAGCGTATCCTATCTCCAGCCACAGACCTCCATTGGAGGGTTGGCATTTCTCCCAGCTCATGGTCTCTTTCTAATCTTCAGAGGAATAGAAGACCAACTCATCAAACCTCTCAGAAACGATCATACGCCCTGAGAACAGGGAGGTCTTTCTTTATAGTTGGATTCATACCGCACACTTTTTATGTCATCTGTTTTGACCTCTCAGTGGCCTTTTGTGTCTTCTGGTTTTCATTGGTTTTAGATGGCTGCTATTTTCGGATGCATGACTTCTGAACAAAATGGCTGTAAAATGTACTTAGCTGGAAGCTACAGGAAGGTCCATGGCCCAGGCACTAGAGACACTAGTTGCTAGGCACTCAGGCACACGGAGGCCACGCCTGGCTGTGCTGACGTGCAGCCCCTCCAATCCTGTCCCTGGTGGTGGAAATAGATGTCATGAGTGTTTGCTTCACGCAACCACAAGACAGCTTGAATCCTTTGAGAAAGAGGAAGAGAGTTTACTACCAGTGGTTGTCGCAAGGCATTAACTGGTATTTCTCCTGTGCCTGGGGGTGTCATTTTTAAGATGTAACAAAATAAATACAGTCTCTGGAATTGAATGGACAAACTTGATGTGAATCTGTATCTATGCTAAACAATTTACAGCCTTGTCACAATTAGTGGAGACCTTTCTGCAAGAGGAACAAGTAGTTAGGAGGGGAGAAAGTAATTGAGACAGAGAGTATTTTCTTCTGTTTTCAACTTAGCATCCTTTCTTCTTGCATTTTAGTTTTAGGCAGCGACAATGCCGTCCCCAGATTGCCTCTGGAGGGCTGTTTCCACCAGTCCTGGTGCTCCACAGAGGAGCAGGAGGATTACTGTGGTCTACCTTTAAAAGCATCCACCAGATACAGCCTCTTGGTATATTATTAAACAACAACAACAAAGTACGCACCCGAAAGGGAAGGCACAACACAGTCAACAGGGTAGCTGCCTTTGGATATTTTTAAACCTATGAATTCCCCTCTCATAAGTAATTTTGCTGGTGAACAAAGCTTGTTGCTAAATGATTTTAACTTTCTTATAGGACTTCAGAAGGCAAATTTTATGCTTCAAAAATATTGAGAATTGAGAATATTAGTGAAAACAATCTCAATTTTTTATACAATTGCACTGTGGCTGGCAGCGGAGGCACAGACACCAACAGCTTCATCTTGGTGAAGAAAGGTTTGAAAGTTTTATTTTCGGGAGCTTGTGGAAACTTAGCGTATTGCTGCAGAGGGACCCATGGAAGATCATCACTTCCTCATGCTCCACGCCAGAATCCAGCTCCTCAGTGGTGACGCGATTCGTCTGATGTCACAGGCTTTCAGTGGCGGGACTGGGGCTCAGTCCCTGCTGGGAATCTGTGTGCCATGATTCCAAGCAGAGAATGAAAACACAAAGTTTGTTCTTGCAGTGATATTCCAATCCTATGTAGAAATCAGGGGGCCAGAACAGGCAGGTGGGTGAAGCTTAGGGACATGAACTCTGGGGACTGAGGCCGTCGGGAGGCAAGCAGGGCAACCCCTGTGTATATCCAGTCTTCCACCCAGAGCATTTGGAGGGAAATTTGCAGTGTAGGGTGAGCTTGCACTGTGGGTTCTCAAGGTTTTTCAGTGCCCACCTGATAGAGTCACCCACCTCCAACTTCTACCAAAATTCCACAGCCCGGGGCCTGTGGCTCAGTAGCTACTCAGAAATGGCTGAGACACAGAGATACAGAATGAGAGAGAGAGACAGAGAGAGATACACACAGTGACAGAGAGGAACCGAGACACAGAGATAGAGAGGAGGAGACACAGAAACGTGAAGACAGAGAGAGATGAGAGAGAAACAGAGAGACAGAGAGCGGCACACACACAAACGCACGGAGAGAGCCTCATATACACGCACACAGATGACTGTGCCTTGGCTTTGGCAAGAAATGGAAGGGGTGGAGCAGAGAGAGCCTAATGCCAGAGGCCACCCTTGACAGTTCTGCTGTCCTGGAGCTCTCTGGCAGCTCATCTAGTACACACAGAGCCATCCCTCCACCATGTGCTATAACAGTAGCCAACATTCAGGCTTTGTGCTAGTCTCTTCCCGTGATTTCATCCAATCTTAACAACAAGCTTTTATAGGTGAAGAAACTTGCCCAGAGTCACAGCAGGTAAAGGTACTGATATTCAGACCTGCTTAGAGTCTGTGCTCTTAACTTCTACAGGAATTGCAGGAATTGTCACAGGTGTCCCTCAAACCCCTGTGAATGCCTATGCTATTGTCTATGCACTTGTGAGGGTGAGGCTTTCAAATTTGTTGTTTTTGTTGGAACCACTGCCTTGCCTGGGTTTCTTGGTGACTGGTTGCCAACGGCCACCTCTGCCCTCTTAGAGCAGTGCAAGGCTGTCCTATCCCTGACCTAGAAGATTCTGCCCTTCTCATTTCTCCTGCTGTGCTCACAAATGTAGGCTGGGGAATAGGGTCTCACGACCCACCATCACCGCTGGAGGAATTGGGTGCCAGTGTGCACATGTGTGTTCGTGTGTATGTGTGGCATAGTCATGACTATGTAGACCTTTCAAAGATACAGGAACCCCAGGGCCTGGATCTGTTCAGAGTTCACTTATTAAACAACCGCAGTTGCTTTACTTGCATCCTAATTTTACTGGAAAGATCATCCCTAAAAATTGTGCTATTTAAGATGCCAAAGGTTTTTAAGCATGTTTTCACTCTTTGGCCTAGAAATCCTCCCACCACTGGAATCTATTCTAAGAAAATAATCAGAAATACAGATAAATGTATATGCATTTGTTCATTGCAATTTTATGTATACTTATGAAAATTGCAATCAATAAAAATATTGGGATACAAATTATAATTTTAATGACCTACTGACATGCTCACACTATAATATTCAGAAATAAAGAGTGACTGCCATGTGATCTCAATTAAGTGTAAATATTCAGGGACAAAAAGAAAACCCAGAAGGAAGTATACTGTCATGTTCACATGGCCATCACCATATTGTGAGATTGTTGTTAAAAATTACTTTATTCTTTATATTCCTCTGTATTATCTTATATTGTCCATAATGAGAATAAACTGAATCAATCTGGGAAATGCAATTTTAAGGGCCCTTAATTATAAAAGGGCACTTTTATAAATAAAATTTGCTAAAATTCTGACAGCTGTATGCCAGGTACTATGCTAACTACTTTATGTGTAATATCTCATTTAATCTTTCTCAAAGCAGTGACCCTGTAAGTGAAGAAGGAACTATTATTGTCTTCATTTTACAGATGATGGCACTGAGGTTTAGGGGCATCCAGGACTTTTTCTAGGACACAAAATAATCGATGGAGCCAGGCTCCAAACCCACACAAGCTCAGTCCAGGGTTCTCTCCCTCTCAAAACTATGCATCTCTACTTATGTTCTCAACCCGCTAGCTGAGACTTAGGTTTGAGTCCCTCTGTATTTCAGCCTAGTAGCTTATCATCCCACAAATATGATTTCCACAGGTGCAGATAGAATACATTATTGTACAGTGTTTCCAGTTTAGGTCTCCGAATATCCTTGTATACATTTTTATTCTTTAAAAATTTGAGTAGAAAGATCACTACTCCAGACCAAAGGCAGGGAAGTGGGGTAACGCAGTGGAACATGTCAGCACTTGGGTGGACAACTGGATTAGTGGTTAGTGTTAAAGGTCGAATCTGACAACCACAGTGTGATGACAGAGGACAATGCTGACATTTCTCTGATTAATTTTTTTTCCTTTTCCTCTTTCTTTTCTAGCAGACATGGCTGATATCCCAGGCCATGTCTTCACGAGAGGAATGATAATAGCCGCTTTGATCCTGGTGGCAGTAGTGTGTCTAGTGGTTGTGGCTGTCATTTATAGAGTTGACTTGGTTTTATTTTATAGAGATTTAATGGGAAGAGATGAAACATTAACAGGTAACCATCATCATAATGCTGGGATTTCTTATCTTATGCTCTCATTAAAAAACCAAATAAGGAACTATTAATCTTCATCATACTTAGATTATATTGTTGACTTAATCTGTGGGAGAAGTTTTCCATGGGGAAAAATTGTTCTGCATGTGCCATCCATTATGAATGTTGTTTGTGCCACCTCTTCTTGTGCTTATGTATACGGTGTCAAAAATTGTTCTCTAGTTGTTTCATGTATGTATGTCCTATCCTCCTAAACGTCCTGTGAGATGCTTGAGCCCAGAAACTGTATATCTGGATGCCACTGTATACACACCACCTAGGTACCTTATGTAGAGCATACATTCAATAAAGATGGCTTAATTGAATTGAATTGTATTATGGCTCATCATTTTAACTTGGCAAAGGAGACTGCGTAACGTACCTGTAAGAACCATGAGATAGATGCCAAATGACTTAGGTTCTAGTCTCCTAGATCTGCCAGCTTTTATCAACTACCATGTCTACCTGGTGATGCTATGCCTCAGTTTCCCTATACTTAAAAGTGATTAGAAGTCCTCAGGTTTTGAAGTGATTACTGAATTTAAGGAAAATCAATCTAATCCATTGCACTTGCCTTTGTTTTTGTATGTCTGTGTTTGTGTGCATATTTGTAGGGGAAAACAAAAACCCTTCAAAACACAAAATGTCTAAGAACCTATACAATAGGAAGATCCCTCCCAGCTTGGTTCATGTCTGTGATTCCCATTCTCCCCCATCATTGATAGCATATATGACTATAAATATACTTATTCTATTCCTCCTTTTCAAAAAAACAAATCTATTATGCACACTCTTTTCAACTTTTATTTACTATACCTTAGATACAGTTCCATGTTACTTTATAAAGAAGTCTCTCATTTTTTAGTGTTGCACAGTATTTTATTTGTGTGGAAATACCACTGTTTATTTAGTCTCCTTTTGATGGACATTCAGGTGTTTTCAATCTTTTGTTATTATAAAAATGCTGCGATGGATAGCTTTATATAGTCATTATTTCATTTGTGTGTGCAGTATATCTGAAGGAAAAATTAACCAAAGGAGAATTTCTGGAAATATCAGGGCAAATGCAGTGCTATTTTGATAGATACTGCCAATTTGCCTTCCCCTATTGCTATATTCAAAGGAGAGTACGCCGGTGGCTCACGCCTGTAATCCTAGCACTCTGGGAGGCTAAGGTGGGTGGATCCTTTAAGCTCAGGAGTTTGAGACCAGCCTGAGCAAGAGCCAGACCCCATCTCTACTAAAAATAGAAAGAAATTAATTGGCCCACTAAAAATATATAGAAAAAATTAGCTGGGCATGGCGGCGCATGGCTGTAGTCCCAGCTACTTGGGAGGCTGAGGCAGCAGGATTGCTTGAGCCCAGGAGTTTGAGGTTGCTGTGAGCTAGGCTGACGCCACGGCACTCTAGCCACGCGGGCAACAAAATAAGACTCTGTCTCAAAAAACAAACAAACAAACAAAAAACAAAGGAGGAGAGTAAATATTTTCCCACAACAAGGCTACCCACAACCTTCTGGATCTTTGCCAATTTGATAGGTAAAATGTTATATGTCAAAGTGCTTTTAATTTGCATTTTACTTACTATGCAAGAGCATGAGCAACTTTTCATTTGTTTAAGACTCATTTGCATGTCCTTTCTCAACATATCCATTCTTCCATTCATATCCTTTGTCTAGTCTCCCATTGGGATGATAGCATTTTTTTTTTTTTTGCTTATTTATTTCAAGGAGCTATTTACATTTTAGGGAGATTAGCCTAAAATATGAAATGCAAATATCCCCAGGTTATATTTGTCTTTTGATTTTGGTTATAGTAGTGTGTATGCAGAAGACTTTTTAAAATGTACTGAAATGTCTTTTCTTTTATAGTCATAAGTACAAAGACTTCCTAACCTCAATTTGTAAAGAAATTCTTGTATTAGTTCCTTTGAGATTTTTATAGATACATTTTTTACATTTACAACTTGTAATTTAACAATATAAAATTCGCAAAGTTAATAAATTGAGCTTTGAGTCTGCATGTGTGTGTGCTTTTGCTATGGAAAGAGATGCTGCAACAACCGGAAAGTCTGTATTTGATATTCTCTGAATAGCGTCTGCTTGCCTAGACCAGTATTTGTCTTCAAATGGACACTGACTAATTTCTCTCTTCCCGATTTTCAACTAAGATTTTTTTTCTCTTAAGCTATGTTTCACCTGATTTACCACTGATTTTTTTTCAATTTGCACTCCTTAGCTTCCAATATGGTAGTACACAGCGACATTTAGAGACATGCTCTAAATCATTTTTATTCAAAGTCCATGAACAGATAAAGTCTATGAAAAGGGCAGAAAGGGAGGCGTAAGTACAAAAATACAAACTTTTATAGCAATTTGATATTGCTGCAATATCCGAGAGTATGTTTAGTATTGGTTTATGAAGGACTGGAAATGAAACTAATCAATTAAAAACAGCAAATTTAAACTATAACATGGTTATTCACGACACAGAGTTTGAGAAGTGTTGTTCTACCTGACTGCTTGTTAATCCCACATATTCGTTCACACGATGGTTTCCTTTATACAAAACCAACCAACCAACCAAACAAACAAAAAATTACCACTAGCTTTCAAATTCCTTATCTTGAGCACTTTGCTCTGTCAATTCCCAAAGCCACTAAACTTTTTGTTACCTGGATTTCAAATGAAATTGTGACATAAATTAGCAGATTTATATTTTAAAAAGAGAACTGCTGAAAATAAGAAATTTAAAAACAATTAACAATTAAAAAACTAATTTTTCATGGGTAAGAGCAAAGCTATATCATATATAATATAAACACATGTTTGATGGAATTGTCTTCCAGGTTTATTGCAATCTGTTACATCCTAATTATAAGACAAAAAGTGTGCCTTTTAAAAAAAGTGTGCTGATTTAGTTGTCTTGCATCTTGGTGCCTGTTTTCATCACTGACAAAATGACAATGCCAGTGGAAACCCTAGCCCTTACTTAACTAGCAAATAGCTATATTTCACAGAAATTTAAAAGCATTTGGGGGGCCTATTTTTTGATTTAACTAATAACTGGTTTTATTTTTACCAACCTTTTCTACCGTTGATATTCATGTAATTTGGCAATTTTACCAAAATTTCTTATCTTTCATATGCATGCAATTCTGCAAAGCAATTGCTTTAAATCAATAATACATTCTGACTGGAATTGCTGAATCAGAATGCTGTAGGTATCAATAGAATTGAAGAAGCTTTTGCCAGAAAGGGAGTGTTGTTTGGTTAGCCTGCCCACTGTTGTGGCTGTTGGGTTGGACTGACAAGTACAAATGATGTGGCACCACAAAGGACATGGACCTGGAATGGTCTCATCCTATTACATGACAATAAAGAATCCAATAATATTAGCCTTTAACTCAGTAGCAATTTCATTAATTCCCATAAATACTCAAGCATCAATCTAACTCCTCTGCTATCTATCCAATTGCCATGGGATAAAGACAGACCATTTTTCTACCACTTCCTTTCTCCCTCTACGGATTCCAGTCAGCATCAGTTGTACTTTCTAGGACTCGACTCAAAATTTTCTTTGTTTAGAAAGCATGTCCATGGGGATTACTCCTTCTTCCCTGGCCAGGTTATTTTGTTTGTTTCATTTGTGTTGCCCTGTTTTCCTTCTGCGAATGTGTTGTTTGTAACTTTTGGTTGGTGCATGCGTCTGCTTTGCCTTTTTCAAATAGATTGGATGAAGCTAAAAAGAGAATTGTACAATTTTTTAGTTATCTAGTTAGGAGAATGGTCTTTGTTATTCAGGTAACTCATTTCCTCTGGAATTTGTCCCATCAGCCATGGGAATGCTGTTTCATTATTGGAAAATTAAATAGGAGCAGATGTTATGATCAGTGAAAACCTTTCAATGGATCAGAAGTTTTCCTTTTGACATCAAATATCTTATAGTATTTTAAATATCACAGTATGTGTCCCTATGGCATACTGTTTCAATCACTTCTGTTGTTTCTTCCCACTTTCCAGGGTCAACACTCAGCTTTGTTTCTATCTTCCCTTCCTAGGGGGTCGTCGTAAGAGTAGAAATTAGGATAGTGGTAGGATTAAGTGATGTGAGTAAGCCAAAGTGAGATTTGATTTCCACTCCTGGAATGAGGGCATATTTGAGCTCTTTGGCCTGTCTTTAAATTCCTTTAGTCCCTGATCTAGAGTTTTTATTTCTCTCTATCCCTCTATGGTGTCGAACAGTAGAAGTCTTAAAGCAGATGCTTAAAAATATTTGGCTAGATGGTTGTTGGTTAGTATATGAGATTTAAATATAAACAACACTATATTTAATTTTTTTCCCCAGTGATTCTACACTCATTATTTGTGATGCTCACTCAAGTTTGTACTTAAATAAACTTTTGTTTACACACTAATTAAGAGTCAACCTTATCTTCTAGATGGAAAATCATACGATGCTTTTGTGTCTTACCTAAAAGACTGTCGCCCTGAAAATGGAGAGGAATACACCTTTGCTGTGGAGATTTTGCCCCGGGTGTTGGAGAAGCATTTTGGGTATAAGTTATGCATATTCGAAAGGGATGTAATGCCCGGAAGAGGTAAGAAGGGAATGCCAGACAGAAAAACATTTGAGATATTTTCTTTTTTAGAAAATTAATCACTAGCCCTACAGACAGCTTATCCCATTTTCCTTACAAACAAATGAACGAGGTCTTTTAAACCAGGGAAGTCAACATAATCAATAGTGACAGAACAGTGCGCTAACATAGTCTCTTCTCTTGGGCTGTATACTTTCCACTTCATGATTCTCTGAAAATCTGGGGAAAGGGACTGGGAGTTTCATTTTCAGATCCAGGTCCGGCGGCGTTGGTGCTATTGTGAGGCATTTATCTAAGCAATGACTCACAGTGAGAATATTTGTACTGCAGGCCCAGTTCTTAATATAAGCCATGTTTGGACTATGGACACAAGTTAATTCCTACCAGGAAATGCTCATTCTTTGTTGTGTTGATATTGGTGAGAAAGTTAGAACATTGGAAAGGGATAAATGAGGAAATGGGGATTTCCTATCCGATCATAGTTATGGAATTCAATGTTTTTCATTAATATATGCATACAAATACCCATAACACAAATATTGAAGCAAATTATAGTTAAAATAAAAATAGTAACATCTCCATGCTTGCTTTTTTCTTCCAAAGTCTTCCAGAGCATTTGAAATCTGGTGTCAAATTATTTTGGATACTGATGTTAATAAAAACCACAAACGTTGCCATTGTTACCATCATTCGCTCATTCATCTGACATTGATTGAATGCCATCTCTGTGTCAAGTTCTGAGCTAAGCATTGAAGTTATAGCAGTGAATAAGAATGAGTTGCATTCTTTCCTCCTATATTACAAATTAGAAAGGGAAAATATGACTAACTAGAAAGACAAAATACACTATCGTTTAGTGATAAATAACTTCTCAAAAGGGATAATGTGGTGAGTTGTCAGGCACATATACCCCTGTGGTATTTTTGTGTGGCAATTCTTTGGATCTAAGATGGCATATTGATATTTAGGAAGCGTTTATGCTTGCCTTTGCGTCAACTTTACTATGTCTCCATTATTTTCTAGGAGTCGTTTTGAAAAGAGGTTCCTTCTTAGTTTTTAAAATGAAGTGAAAAATGTGTGTTCAATTGTAATTAGGCTTGGTTGAAACCTCTGTTTGAGAAGGATCAGAGGTCTAGAACAGGGGTTGGCAAACTACCACCCATGGGTCAAAATCCCACCCACCACCCCTATTGAAATGCTGCCGCAAACATTTGTATATATGTTGAGCTACAACAAAAAAAGGTGGGTATTTGTGACAAAGTGTGACCTGCAAAGCCTAAAATATTTACTATCTGGCTCTTTACAGCAAACATTTGCCAACCCCTGGTCTAAAATAATGGCTAGGTTTGTTTTTGGTCTTTCATTTGTCTTTTAATTCTTAAATTCTGATTTTAGTGTGCTCCTTTGTGTGCACAGTGAAGCAAGGCAGGATAATGGTAGGGGAAATATACTCCACCTGGGTTTAGATTCTGGTTCTGCCACTGACCAGCTATGTAAGTCTAGGCAGGTTACTTAACTACTCGGTGCTTTGGCTTCCTTGTCTGTAAAATTGGGGTAATCACAACACCTTCTTCATAGAGTCATTATGATGATTAAATGAGTTAATATATATAAACAATTTAAAAGAAGGTATGACACAGAGTAAGTGCTAAATGTTCATTATTAATGTTACCTAGATGAAAGTTTGTCATAGGTGTATAAAATTGAAAATAAATGGATTATGTTAAAAAAAACTTATTAGTAAGGTTAAGATTTAAATAATATAAAGTAGGACTGTGCAAAATGATTTTTATCTTATGATGACCCTTTCAGTTCTCTGCAATTAATACAGCACACCTTGCCTTTTCAGCTGTTGTTGATGAAATCCACTCATTGATAGAGAAGAGCCGACGACTGATCATTGTCCTAAGCAAAAGTTACATGTCTAATGAAGTCAGGTATGAACTTGAAAGTGGACTCCATGAAGCACTGGTGGAAAGGAAAATTAAAATAATCTTAATCGAATTTACACCTGTCCATGACTTCACATTTTTGCCCCAATCGCTAACGCTTTTGAAATCTCACAGAGTTCTGAAGTGGAAGGCTGACGAATCTCTTTCCTATAACTCAAGGTTCTGGAAAAATCTCCTTTACTTAATGCCTGCAAAAACATTCAATCCAGGCAGAGATGAATCAGAAATCTTGCCTGTTCTTTCAAAACCTTGATCTCCAGAAAAGCTGAATGTCAAAAAGAACTCCAGATACTTTGGGATTGAGTGTAAGAGGCTGTTCACAACAAAGACCATTACTCAAAATACTTACCTCTATCACAATTACACTCAACGTTTGAAGATGAAACTTGTCATTAGGTTGCCGGGAATAAGACTAAACGTTGAGCTGTGGTCATGTGTTCCCAGAAGATCCTGGAATTCAAAAGAAGTGAATCTCCTTTTTTTCCCTTGTCCATAACTGGATGCAGCTGTTCATACTTAATCCCATACTCAGCAAACGTGAGACTGGGCATGATGCAAAATAACTGATACCTTCCAAAACAGGCACATCTTTAAGAGTTCTTAATGCTAGTGATTAATTCGAAAGAGAGGATATTAAGTGCAGGAAGAGGCCATTTCTCTGAACCAGTGGGTGACATAGTAACTAGAATGCGGCCTTCACTCCCCAGCATTGCAGATCTTGCATGAGATGTGGGAGGAGAGAGTTGGCGGGGCTGCCCGCAGAGCCCAGGAGTGCCTGGAGGGGAGCCTTGGCCACAGCTGCAGACCAGCAGTTCTTGGAACCCCAGTAAGGCACTGGGCACAGGGCCTGCTTATTTGAACCTATTTATGGGAACTTCTTAAAGGGATCCCAAAACATCTTTTTCATAAGACACACAAATTTTAATTCAATTAAAAGAAAAAAAAAAAATCTCATGTGTTTAAAATACCCCCTAGCTTGGAGGCAGCATCATGGTGGTTAAGAGTGTGGGCTATGCAGCTGATCCTGAGCTCCAATCCTGACTTTGCTACTTGATTCTGCTACCTCTGGAACTTTATCTAAGCTCTCTGTGCCTCAATTTCCTCATCTGTAAAAGGAGACTTTGTAATAATTGTACCTACCTCACAAGGGTACTGAATGAACAAATATAAGTAAAGTGCTTACCACAGTTCTTGGCACAGACTTAGCACTGTACAAGTGTTGCTATTACTGTTATTGTTATTATTACCATTATTAATTATTACTAAGGTAATTATTCATCAGTGGACTAAATGGAAGCCACAGGGCAGTAGAGGGAAGCAGACCTAGAGAGGAAGACAGTTTTGACTTGAGGACATTTGCCTATGTAGAGAAGCACATGGGAGAAGCTCATGGAGGGGGCAGAAGCTGTTTTTCCATTGAGCATCTGCTACTTTTGACGATGCCAGACAGACATCTGTCTCTCTAAGGTTGAGCCCAACACTGTGGGCCTTCTTCATGGCCTTGAACATCATAGCTATCCATGAAAAATCACTGAATATGAAACCATCAGTTTGAAAGTCTGGTTTGGACACAGGGGAGCAGCACGAATGTTCTAGAAAACTTTAAAGCAGAGACTTTAAAACAGATGGAGTAGATATTGCTGAAAAATCAAAGAAGTATGAGATTTTCTGTGCAAGAAAGTGGTTTAAGTTTTATAGTTTATGATTTTGTGTGTCCATTGGCTGGCTAAAAAGAATTTAATTAATAATTTATGTTTTATATGTAAAAAATATATTAGTAAAAATATATAATCAAAAGAAATTGTATTGCTAGAATCATAGTCTCTAATACATAGAATGATTTTGCTCTTTTCTTTTATTATGCATACTTTAAAATACATTACGTGTATTTTGTATTAAATGCATTTGTGTTAAATGTGTTAAACATATACTTTAGATGTGTGCTTTAAAATACTTAAAATACATTGAAACACATTAATGAACCATTGGTCTAATGCCTTTATTTTTGAAATGTCTCAACGTCTTTATCACTTACTTTAAGATTCCAATCTCTCATTCTCAACATATACGCCTATCCATTTTAGTAGAATAGGGGCCATTCAGAATGAACTCCTTCATCTTTCTCTTGTTAAATGTCACATTTCTTTGTACCTACCTTCTTGTTTTACCTTCCATCCAGAAGCAAAAGAAGAATTCCCTTCCATCTCTCATGAGGCCACTCCATCCTAAACACAGACACTTACATATGCTACACCTTCACATGCCAGTTAATTGATTCGCGTATTTTGAAATTTTAGTTCAAACATTCCTAACCAGAACTAATAAGTAACTTCTTAGGTATAAAACATCTTTCTCTTCCATGAGTTCAGATGCCCTTAAACCGTGAAGTCTATTTCAGAGAATCACAACAACCAACACTACAGGATGTGTAAAGCAACACCTCATGAATGTTTGTCAAGTGCTAGAAGCATTTATTAAATTAGAGCTCTGTTCTCTCAAAGCAGAGAGAAACCTTATGCCCCACATATTGCAAAACCAGGAAGCCGAGGCATGGTGAGTCCAGATACTTGTCCACAGTCACGCCTTAGCTGTGACTGGGCTGGGAGAGAAAAGCGTGCCGTCTCCTCTTTATAGAACTGCCTGTTGGAGAGTGAGGATGGAGGGAAGTATCTTGGAAGCTGCGGACACTTTTCTGGGGAAGCAAATGACACTCTGAGGGCCTAGGGCTGGGTCCTGCGGAGAAGAAGCCGGCTGCTTAGGACTAGCTCAGAGGAGGAGAAGAGAGTGAGGGGCCTTCTCACTTCAGGAGTCCCTCTAAGCCATTAGGGGCAAATAGGCATTCAAAGGCAGCCCAGGATGAAAGTGTACCCTTGCCTGGAGTATCCTCTGCGGCATGTGCTGAAATATAGGATTTGGAACCCCTGGCAGGGGCTAGGAGGTGGCCTGCGTTGGGCTTGCCAGCGTTCTCAGCAAGGCGCAGAAAGCTGACAGCCGTCTGAAGTGAAGACATTAGCAACATAGGTGGCCAAAGCCAAGTAGAATCATAGCTTTAAATGTGCAGAGGAAACGACCTGTCTCCCTGGCCTGATTTGCAGCTGCGAGGGAGGGGCCCTCGCGTCTGGGGAAACCATCTTTCTGAGCAGAGGCTGCTCTGAGAGGAGGGACCTCCAGCAACGGGGGAATCTTCAGAGAGGGCCGGGCCTCAGAGCTAACAGGAAGCGGCGTGTGTGCACTGTGGGCAGGACGCGTGGCCCTGTGGCCCGCGGGCGCGCAGGCTGGCGGGGACCTCAGTGCAGGCTGGGAGTTTTCAGGCCAGCACCCACACACCTATGTGAGGCTTTTGAAAACTAATGTCTATCTCTTTCTGGAATATCTTGTGGGTGCTCACATGCACCCAGGGAACACCATACCTTATTTATTCAATCGCTACAACTTGATGCATGTGTTTCATACTTAATGGCCAACGTGTTAATAGACTTTATAATTGTGTTGTGTGTGTGGGTCTTAGGTTTCCTCAGAGGTGCTTCAGGGACCATTCTGAGATGGTGGGATGGAAAATTGAGGGACATGTGACTTGAGTCCCCCTTCACCTCGCCAAACCCACCCCCTCCAAATGTACACAACCAGAGTCACGCTGCTTTTATCCACGTTGTGTGTTGAGGTCTCACATAACATTTTGTTTAACAAAATAGAGTAGGACCTTCGAAACCAATAACTTCAAAAGCCAATAACTAGTTTACAACTCATTGCAAAAAAAATAAAAAAAAAATAGGTAACTTTAACATCACCCTATGCTTTTGATTTTAATGACCTTCTAAAAAGGTCATGGTTTAGATGTAATGAACATAATTCTCCCTAGCTAGTTTAAACAGAAATGGTTACAGAATTGTTTAGAGAGATAAAGACACCCACTCCACGCTCCTTTTCCAGGGATATCTTCCAAATTCACACACACTAAAAAACCTGGGCCGCCAAAAGAGCTGCTGAGGTTACCACAGCCAGAGAGAAATAGGTGCAGTCACTTCTTTGCTCCTTCTATAGGTAAACATCTTGCAAAATGATGTTGGTTTATCCTTCTATATTTTAATATAAATAAATACACATGCATCTTTATATCCTTTACCTCTCAGAGATAAATGGTGGATATTATGTATAATTTTTCCACTTTGATAATATATTGTAGAAATCATTGATTTTCCCCCTTGATAATATATTCTAAAAATCATTCCATAATTGTATATGGAGCTATTTCCTGTTCCTTCATATAGATACATGATACAGTGTTGTATGGCTGTACCATAGTTTATTCAACCAGTCCCAAATGTTTCCAGTCTTTTGTTCTTACAAATTATGTTATAAAGGTGTTTCATGCATACATATTGTCACATTTTTTGCTAAAATATTTTTGGGATAGATTCTTAGATGTAGGATTTCTGAATCAGAGGGTAATGCATATGTAATTTTGCTCAATGTTGACAAAATTCATCTTCATATGGGTTGTACCATGTTGCATTTCAATTATCAATATATAGGAAGACTGGTCCCTTAGCTTTGGCCCATTTCTCTCTAGAGATGTTGATCTCTTTCATTATTACTATTTGAAGGTCTTTACATATCAATAATATTAAGACTTTGTGATATAAGTTGCAAATATTTTTTTCCAGTTTGTCATTGGTCTTTTTACTTTGCTTTTGGTAGGTACCTATTCCCAAATTATAGAAGAATAACCCATTCTTCCAAAGTTATATACATTCATTTTTCATTTTAAATCTTCAGAGCATTTAGAACTTCTTCTGGTGTGCAGTTTGAAGAGTGAATCCATTGCATTGTTTTCCATAAGACCATCCATTGATCACAACACCACTTTAAAAAGGCCATTTTTTACCCACTGATTTAGAATGCCCAATTTAACTTCTACTAAATTTTCATATCCAATTAGACCTATTTATGGACTATCTACATTGGCCAATTTTGTTTTTAATTGACACATAATAATTGTACATATTTATGGGTATAATGTGATGTTTTGATACATGGATACATATATACATTGTATAAAAATTAAATCAGAATATTTAGCATATCCATCACCTCATAACATTTAGCACTTCTTAGTGGTGAGAACATTCAAAATTCTTTTTTCTAGCAATTTCTATTTTTAACTTTTTGAGGAATGTCTATGTTGTTTTCTATAATGGCTGTACTCAATTCCTTTTCCACCAATGGTGTTTAAGTGTTCCCTTTTCTATGAATCCTTGCCAGCATCTTTTTTTTTTGCTTTTCTTTTCTTTTCTTTCTTTCTTTTTTTTTGTCTTTTTGGTAATAGCCATTCTAACTGGGGTAAGATGATATCTCATTGTGGTTTTGATTTGTATTTCCCTGATGCTTAGTGATTCTGAGCATTTTTTCATATACCTGTTGGCCATTTGCATGTTTACTTTTAAGAAATGTTTATTCAGATCCTTTGCCCAATTTTAATGAAATTATTTGGGTTGTTTTTGCTATTGAGTTTCTTATATATTTTAGACATTAACCGTTTTTCAGATGCATAATTTGTAAATAATTTATCCCATTCTGTAGGTTTCTTTTCATTCTGTTGATTGTTTCCTTTGTTGTACAAAATCTTCTTAGTTTGATATAATCCTGTATATTCACTTTTTATTTTGTTGCCTGTGTTTTGCCCAAAAATCCTTGCCCAGATCAATGTCATGAAGTTTTCTTCTAGTAGTTTTATCATTTTCGGTCTCACATTTTAGTCTTTAATCCATTTTGAGTGTACTTTTTTAATATGGTGAGAAATAGGAATCTAGCTTCATTCTTCTATGTGTGTATATCCAGTTTTTCCAGCATCATTTATTGAAAAGACTGTCCTTTTTCCATTGTGTGTTCATGGCACCTTTGTCAAAAATCAGTTGGTTGGCCAGGCACGGTGGCTCACGCCTGTAATCCTAGCACTCTGGGAGGCCGAGGCAGGTGGATTGCTCAAGGTCAGGAGTTCGAAATGAACCTGAGCAAGAGTGAGACCCCTTCTCTACTAAAAATAGAAACAAATTAATTGGCCAACTAATATATATAGAAAAAAATTAGCTGGGCATGATGGCGCATGCCTGTAGTCCCAGCTACTCGGGAGGTTGAGGCAGGAGGATCACTTGACCCCAGGAGTTTGAGGTTGCTGTGAGCTAGGCTGACGCCACGGCACTCACTCTAGCCTGGGCAACAAAGTGAGACTCTGTCTCAAAAAAAAAAAAAAAATCAGTTGGCTATAAGTATGTGGATTTATTTCTGCTCATTAGTCTATCTGTCTGTTTGTATGCCAATACCATGTTGTTTGGGTTACTATATAGCTTTATGATATATTTTGAAGTCAAGCAGTGTGATGTTTCCGGTTTTCTTCTTTTTGCTCAAGATTGCTTTGGCTCTTCAATGTCTTTTGTGGTTTCACACAAATTTTAGGATTGTTTTTCTGTTTCACAGAAAAATGTCATTGGTATTTTGATAGGGATTATATTGAATCTGTAGATTACTATGAGTAGAAAATTCATTTTAACAATATTAATTCTTTCAATCCATAAGATGGGATATCTTTCTATTTTTTGTGTTTTTTTCCTTTAATTTCTTTAATCATTGATTCATAATTTTCTGTGCAGAGATCATTTACCTCCTTTTCAATTTATTCCCAAGTAATTTATTATTTTTATAGTTATTATAAATGGGATTGTTTTCTTGATTTCATTTTCAGATAGCTTGCCATTAGTGTATAGACACATTAATGGTTTTTGTATGTTGCTTTTGTATCCTATAACTTTATTGAATTTATTTATTAGTTCTAAAAGTCTTTTAAATGACTATTTAAGATTTTCTGTATATGAGATCATGCCATCTGCAAATGGGGACAATTTCACCTCTTCCTTTCCGAATGGGTGCCTTTTCTTTCTTTCTTATGCCTAATTATTCTGGCTATGACTTAAAGTACTATGTTGACTAGAAGTGGTAAGAGTGGGCATCCTTGTCTTGCTCTAGATCTTAGAAGAAAAGCTTTCAATTTTTCTTCTTTCAGAATATTATCTATGGGCTTGTTATATGTGGCCTCTATTGCATTGAGGTACTTATATTTTCTATAAATAATTTCTTGAGAGTTTTAAGGTAATGTTGAATTTTGTGAAAGGCATTTCCTATATCAATTGAAATGATCACACAGTTTCTTTCTTTTGTTCTATTAATGTGATGTGTCGTATTTATTGATTTGAATCCTCCTATCCCTGGGCTGAATCCCAATTGATCATGGTAAATGATATTTTTAATGTGCTGTGGAATTCAGTTTGCTGAATTTTTTTTGAGGATGTTTGTATTTATGTTTGTATTTATATCAGGGATATAGTAGTTTTCTTTTTCGTTGTTGTTGTTGTTGTGTACTTGTCTGCTTTTGGTATCAGAGTAATGCTGGCTTTATAGACTGAGTTTGGATATATACCCTCCTCTTCAATTTTTAGACTAGCTTGAGTATAATTGGTATTAGTGCTCCTTTAAATGTTTGGTAGAATTCAGCAGTGGACCATCAGATTTTGGACTTTTCTTCCATCAGAGACTTTTTACAGCTTCAATCTTGTTACTATTATTGGTCTTTTCAGATTTTCTATTTCTCCATGATTCAATATTGATAGATTGTATGTGTCAAGAAATGTGTCCATTTCTTCTAGGTTATCAATTTGTTGGTATATAATTGTTCATAATAGTCTCTTCTGATCCTTTCTATTTGCATGGTATCAATTGTAATGTCTCCTTTTTCATTTCTGATATTGTTTGTCTTCTTTCTTATTTTCTTAGTCTTGCCAAATGAACCCTATGGATATATACAAAACATTTCATCCAAGAGCTACAGAATATACATTCTTCTCAACTGCACATGGAACATTCTCCAAAATAGATCATATACTAAGTCATAAAATAAGTCTTAGTAAATTTAAAAAGATTAAAATTATATCAAGTATCTTTTCTGACCACAATGATATAAAACTAGAAAACAATAACAAGAGAAACTTTGAAACTTTACAAATACATGGAAATCAAACAACAGGCTCCTCCATAACCAATGATGAAATCAAAAGGGAAATGAAAGAATTTCTTGAGACAAATGAAAGTGGAGACACAAGAGGGAAGTTTACAGTAATAAATGCCTACATCTAAAAAGAAGAAAATTTTAAATAGACAAACTAATATTGTACCTCAAGAAACTAGGATAAAAAACAAACTAAATTCAAAATTAATACAAGGAAAGAAATAATAAATATTGGAGCAGAAAGAAATGAAATAGAGACTGAAAAAATATACCAAAGATCAACAAAATGAAGAGGTTTTTTTTTTGAAAATGGTCAGCTTTCTATTCATGTGATAATATTATACTGTTTTAGTCATAGAGATTTTGTAATATGTTTAAATATCTTGTAGTAGATATGTCCTCTGCTCCTTCCCAAAGCTCCTATTTTTTTTAGCAATTTACTGATTTTTCTTGCATATTTTTTTTCTTTCAAATTAACTTTATAAATAGCATATTTAACTCCAGAAAAAAAACTTGATGGCCTTTTTATTGAGTTCACATTCAATTTTTAAATTAATATGCAGAGGGTTGATTTCTTTTTGAGGTTGAGCCTTCCTAGACAAGAACATAGGACAGCTTTCCACTTGGGCAAGTCTGATATTACATCAGAGAAAAGTAAAGAGGAGTTAGAAATTTAAAATGAATTACCTAAAATGGAAAACACAATATCTGGATTGGAGAATAGTGAAGCATCACTCATAATGTAAAGCAAAAAGCCAAATAAATGAAAATAGAGAAAATACCAAAATAATTAGAAAATTAGTATAAACTAAAGTAATAGAATGTCTATAAAATGGGAACAGATGCTCTATAAAATGAGAGTAGAGAAACAATGAAAATTACTTTAGAAATAATTAAAGAAAATACCTCAAAATGAAAATGGGAGAATATGCATTTCCAGATTGAAAGAGCTCCCCAATTACTCAGCAAAATGGATAGATAAATGCCTTAAGATTTTGGAAGGAAAATGATGTTGTTAACTTAATAAGTGACTGAAAATGAGAGAGTCACATTCAATTGAGGTTAATTAAGCCAAGATTTTAAGAACGTGGCCAGGAAAAGCACATCCCATAAAGTATCTGTTGTGGACTGGTCTTTCCATAGACGGGGTTGAGGATTTCATATTTAAAGGAAAAAGGGAGTTCACAGGAAAAAGGGAGGGGTGAAGGAGGTGAGCAGTAAAGCCATTGATGGTATTCTAGTAAATCTACATAAGATAAGATGAACATTCATAAAAGCGGTAGAGGAAGTAGTGAATATTGTAAATCTTCTCAGGGTGGGTAGAAGAATGATCATGTGTCTTCCTGGATTTGCATCTGTTGAGATAAACTTGTAATTAACATTTAGGAATTCATTTTGACATGCATCCATTTTATAGGGGCTGTATATCTTAAAGGAGTTTTTATAGGGCTGAAGGAAATAAGAAATATTTTAACCCTAAATACATTTCTTTGTCATGTTTTGAGATGGCTTCAGGCAGACAGGAATATGCTGTAAGGCTGTCTATGTGGATAGGTTGGGGGAGAGATTTGCGTCTGTAGAGAATCTATATTAAATGCACCCAGGCCCTGCCTGTTTGCTCTGGGACAAGTCTGCAGAGAGTCTGGTACCCTTAAAGATCTGAATAAAAAACCATTTCCCTGAGGGCTGTTATGAGATTTATATGCATAACAAGACTACCTTGCCAATCCCACTTCATTTCTCCCTCCCATACCTAGTCCAAAGAGAAAAATTCTGTTTAGCCATTTTCTAAGCCCTTTCATTTCTTAAAAGAGTATCCCTGTACCTCACTGGGGAGAGGTTGGCAATGTTTGTGTGGCTCAGTTCTCAGTTTTCCCTTTTGGCATAATGAATTTCAGGGATTGTGGCGGTGGGGGCAGGGGGCTCCTGAGATCTTTCTTTTTCTTTTACGATGTGTCACTTAAAGTTCTCTACTAAGCCAAACAATTATTTAAACATGAGGGCAAAATAGAGATATTCAGACGGGTAAGCCCTCAAGACACTTACCTCCCATGTACCCTTTGTCTGAGGGCTGAAGGAAGTGGTGGTTCTCTAGAAAGAGAACATACCCTAAGAAGAGAATGGTTTGGGGTTCAGAAACAGGGCATTCAGCTTAGGAGGGTGGTGAAAATATCTCCAGGCTTGATGGCAAATGGAAATCCAAGGATGGTGATTATGCATTTGCCATTGTCAATGGAAAAGAAGCTAAACACTGTAAAATAATTTAAAGAGGTTTAAATTATTTGAGCCAAATTTGAGGATCATGACCCAGATCCATGTCCAAGAAGCCTTGAGCAAGTGGACTTGCTGTGGTTGGGTTACAGTTTAGTTTTATACATTTCAGAGAGACAGGGATTATAGGTAAAGTTACAAGTCAATACATGAAAGGCATACATTTGTTTGGCTCCAAAAGGTGGGCCATCTCAAAGCAGGGGCTTAAAGTTTATAGGTGAGTTTAAAGACTCTTTGACTTGTAATTGGTTAAAAAATGAAGCTTTTGTCTAAATGCTTAGAATGTTTTAAGTTAAGATAAGGAAGTCTGTTAATCAGAGACAAACTACTGCCATGGACATTTTTGGATATGTAAATTGAGGACATGCAGGCTTGTCTTGCATGGCCTCAGACCTGTCAAAAGTTATAAAGGATATCTACAAGAAGGGATGGGGGCATGATGAGGCATGTCTGACCTCCCTCTTCATGGCCAACAATTCAGTTTGAAGGTATCCCCTTTGCCAAGGGGAGTGGTCCATTCAGTTATCCGTTGCTGAGGAGCCTTAATTTTATTTTAGTTCACACCATGTATAAGCAGAAGATCAAGCTCCAGGCAGATTGTCTTCAGGAAGGAGGTAGATTTCCTGATGTGTTGAATGCATTAAGGTAATTTACATTTCTAGTGGAGAATTTAGGGACATATTAATGATAGGTTTAAAGACATTTAATCAAATGAAGGGAATAATTATTATATATTATAATACGTAAGGGACTGATAATAATGAATGATGCTAGAATTTAAGTTGGAAAATGCAAGCATGGTGGGGGTCATTGAAAACTTGATGGGATCAAAGTAAGATTCTTTTGTGATTAAATGATTATTGGAATGACAAGATTTGGGGAATGAAGCCGAACGACAGGAGGTAATTTTGGGGGAGTAGGATTCTTGAAATTGAGAATATAAAGGTGTAGCAATTATTAGTAATGACAAGTATAAGATATGACCATGGGAATAAATGGCCAAGGTAAGGGTGGAGGACAAGAGCTTTGGAGGAGAGGAAGTCAAAGAACTGAGAACTCAGGATGTTAAATTGATTATCTATGTAAATACTAAAATGACCCAGAATCAAAACAGGAAGGGCTCTGGTGACAGTAAGAGTGCCTGGGAGCTAAACTCTTCAGAGAGTGAAATAGTGACTTTGTGGATGACTGCACAAGGAGGGGTAATGGGTGGCTTAGCACAAGGGAGAGGGGAGGTACAGTGGCAGGACACCAATAACACAAGGAGTCTGAGAGAGAAAACAACCACCATTCAAGTGCTGTTAGAGAAACAATGTCCTGAGGGGAGAATCAAATAGTTGGTCATAAAGGGGTTAGTGAAAAAAGTCTAGGGAAGGGTGTGCAAATATTAGAGAGGATCAATTTGACCATCTACACCTGAAGTTTCAAAAAATTAGTAAACATTCAGTTAATTCCCTCTAGAAGTCATCCTTTAGTCCCTAGCGTGACTGAGAGCCTCTCTCCTATGGTGTGCTGTGCACACCTCTGTCTAACATTACCATATAAAAAATAACCTTTAGAAGCCCCTCTCCCTCAGTAAACCGTTAACTTCTGAAGGGCAAAAGCCTTCTCATATTCATCTGTATGATGACATTTCCCAGGGAAAAAAGAAAAATAGCTCAGAGTAGTCTGAGCTACATGAGGGATTTCAGTAATGCATCCCTTGCCTGGGGGCCATTGTTTAAAGGCATTTTGTTCCTGACTAGCTTCCTTGCCCATTATCTTCACATACCTGGAATTTGTGATACGTAGAACAATGTATAGCAAATCAATAGGTTATATTATTATTATTTTAATGTAAATTCTTGGTAAACCATTTAGGAACTGCCTCTTTTTTTTTTTTTCCTTTGAAAATTGCATTTGTAACTGCTCCTAACTGGAGTGTTAGGGCACTTGAATCCATGCTCCCCTGTTGCAAATTCAGAGCAACTTGAATGTATGCTCCTCAGTTACTGTCCTCAGCTTTAACCCAGACTCTCTACTTACATGAACTTTGCTTCACCTTCTTCCTTTTGGGTCAACATACTTGGCATAGTTGGTAGGATTCAGAGTGACTCCTTTCCGCTATCTGGTATTTCTCCCTGAAAGCAAGGCTTGATACAAGCATGAACTCATTGCATTTTCTCCAGCCTCAGAAGTCCCTTGGGGCTCTCTTGGATTCAGGCCTCCCTTTGGTTGAAGGTCTAGACTTTATTTGGGCTGTTTTGCAAACCTTCTCTTTTCTTTAAGAGTGAGGGCTTTGATCTCTGTCTTCTTGGACAGGAGATTCAAGTAAAGAGCTTTGAAGAGAACTTCCTTTTTTTCTACTTATCTCACAGCAGAAAAAAAGAAGGGTCAAGGTTTTTCTGCCTCTGTTTCAGGATAGCAAGTTCAGGTCAAGGGATTGTAAGTATGGCATCAGTGGTTTCATTTTACACAGCGTGATTTTAAGACTGCAGCTGTTTTCTACTATTTGAGGTTGAGACTTGGTTTTTCATTTATGACCAACTCTGGTTAAACACCTGCTAGATTCACGAATAACACTTATGGAGGACCCTCTTGTGAATATCTAGGAAAGTGGATCCACCTAACTTGGAATGGTCATAAGCAGCAGTAAGCAAAATTGGATCCTTTGAAATGTCTAAAACAATTCATTTCATTTGTATATCTGACTGGAAAAAAAAAAAGCTGGTTTTAGAGTAAGACAAACCAAATGGGAGACCTAGTTTATGTTCCTCCCAGATGAAATCTGATGATAGAAGATTTGGAAGCATTTTTCTTTTTTAGAGCTCTGTGTTCAGAAGTCAACTTAACTGAAAGCTGATATTTAAGCTGTAATTTTTTTGGGGAAAAATGCTTTTTGCTTTTTCCTCTTTTGGATCTTATTTCTGGAATATTATGCATTGACTAAAGTGCCTTTTAAAAAATGTTTGATCCCTCTCTTTGCTTCCTATCTTGTTGGCATGATTTTTGCTGAGAAAAAATGTAAAGCTTCATTGGCTTCCTTTAGACTATCAATCTGTCGATTTCTTGTTTCATTGCCCTAATTTAAACAACTATTAGCTAGGGAACCCTACGTTTGCCACTTTTAAACCTGAATGGTTGTTACTGAAGGGGGTACTCATTTCTTTGGGCAGAAATAAAGGCAGGTTTGAACACTTGGAGGTTGTGGGAATAGTCACCACCATGGGATATGACTTGTGTGGGGCATGGGCTGTCACAGAGTGTCCTTGTTGGCATTAGGTCACCCACCAGACTCAGGGTAATGTCTTTGTAGCAAGGAGCACCACAGAAATGTGCATCCAAGTCCCATGGTGTTTCCCTCTTTCTGGGGTCCCAGGATTCAATATAGAAGTGGTGTTAGCAAAAGTTTGGTACTTGTCCTTGAGGCCAAACGAAGAACAAGGACAAATGGTTTGAGGAAAAGGAAAGAGAAGTGTATTAATTTGCTGGCATATGAGGAGGATGGTAGACTCCCATCTTAAAGTACCATCATCCTATCTATGAGCAGAAATACAGAGCTTTTAAAAGGAGTGTTCATCTTTGGGCTATTGCTGTTTAACTATAGCATCTCCAGTAAAGACAATCTTATGACCTCAGCTGGAAGAATTCCATTGAGCCATCCCCTGTGGTAAAAAGAACAAAGAACACATTCCTGTCCCTCTGATTACTGGACTCAGGCAAGAATGTAGGTTTTAGTTCCCCAAAAGAGTGAGGGTGTCTTAAAGAGACAGCTCAAAAAACATTTTGCTCTTTTCATGCCTCTACCTCTGTTACAGTGGGATCCTCAATTTTTAAAGATCTGGATATGCTGCCTTCTACTTGTGCCTGCTCTTCACATATTTAAATATTAGGCCCTGGAAACTACAAATACTTTCTTTACCCTATTCATTGAAAGGCTTCACCATGATAACATTAATCTAATTAAGAAACAAACTAAGTTGAAAGGACCATCTAACTAGATTGGCCTCTAAAATATGCCTTTCTGGTATTTAGCTGGGTATTTTCAAACACTTTGTAAAAAAAATTTACATCTATAGAGAAAATCACTAGGTATGATGGCATCTCCCTGCACCCAAGCCACTAGAAAATTTTAGAATGGAAAAGACACTGGCTTAAAGTTTCCACAACAAACCATACCTTTGTTTAAGATTATTTTTTCTGGTAATCTTGTCCTGACTGAGCCTTGTTATCTATGCATTTTATGTTTCAGCAAATAATTGTGTTTAGATCTAAAGTTATGTCCCTTTGAGACATAAATTTTCACCTAAGAGTCATTCCTTTTGAAGTGCAAATTTAAGATGACCTAGCTTGTTTAGGGCAATAAACTTATTTCTTGAATCATTGCTTCTTAAATCAACAGCTTGATAATCTAAAGGAGGCAGAGAAATTATTTGAAAACTGTCAAATAGAAAAACCTTAAAGCTATAAAATCTGTTTCTGTCTGTGTGTCCATATGTCTATGTTTATGTGTGTTAGGGACTAATAAAATACTTGTCTAGTTTAGAATTAACTTTAGTGAGAAGTGTACGTGTTCTGCCCACTATGTTTAAGAGTGATGTGCTCCAGACAAGGTTGCTGCTTAGAGGCATAACAAAGGGTCTGAGTTTCTGCAAATAGGGAAGAGCTGCCCAGCCCCACGTTAATAGGGGCCTGGAGGCCACACGATAAACACATTGTTATTATTGTTGTTGCTTGGCCTATTATTGTTGCTTGGCCTTGTAAGATGGCTGGACAGTCAATGATGGGTAAGATTCCTCAAGGAGGAACAACCTAAGACAGGCACAGCCACCCGGGGGCCAGCCAGGAGGAACTGGGGACAGAAAGTGCCCCCCGTGGCTGCCTTGCTTAACCTTTGCTTATCTCAGCCTGTGACCTATGCTTTGAGCAACTGCCTGGAAACTTTGAGTCAGGGGACATCTGTGTCCTTAGGCTATGTGTTCCGGAATTTATGGCCATTGCTGCAATGCCTGGGTGGTCATGTGTAAGGAAGTAACTTTGATTATTTAGGGTATAAGAATAAAAGGACTAGTGTGTTCTGCACTGCAGTCTTGTACCATCTTTTTGTGTGTCTTTGTCTTTCTTTTATGTTTTGTGTTCATCCCCCATCCTGCAAACAGGCCACAGCAATATGTATCATGTGTATCTGCTCTGTCACTACCAAATTATCTGAAAGAGCTCTAATTAATTGACTTAAAGAAAAAGTAAGTGTTTAAATAAAATATTTTATCAGAAAAGTAGCCACTGACTCAAATGCCTTTTGGTTCACATGACTTGAATAAATCTTTGGTAAATAAGACTGGTTTTTTTGTTTAGAGAAAATTTATGTTTTTGTTTTTGTTTCTGTTTATTTATTTTTTTGCTGTTCTCTTAATTTCAGAATATTATGGGGTACAATCATTAAGGTTACATACATTGCCCTTGTCTCCCCTCCCACCTTGAGATAGAACTTCAAACGTGTCCATCTCCTCCTCCCCCCTTCTACCACCCCACGCCCAACAAATGTTTATTTTTCTTTTTTCTTAACATTTTGGTTATATTTTATATCTTTGCCTCTCTGTAGCAAGGGTTAGAGGTATGCCCTTCCCTGCCACAAAGTTGTGTTTATTTTAATCAGCAAAATACCCATGTATTTAAGTTTTATGGGTGGCCACTGCCTAACATTCACAGGTTGTAGAAATTATTGAGAAAGGAATAATTTGCAGTAATGGCTAGCTTTGTTTAATGAAATACTCAAACACAATTGTTAAGAATGAATACATTAAATGAATGTAAATGGGGTAAAAATTCATAAGTGAACTTTTCATAGTTTCAAAAATCTTTGAAATGTAAATCTTAAAGTCATGTTATGTGAAATTAAGTAATAGATAATTATAAGATGTTTAAGAAATTTTATGATAAGAATAAATATATTTAGATATGTTAATAAAAATTAAAGAAAAACTATTAAATAGTTTTCTTCTACGAATACTGGTATAAAAAATTTCAAAATTATTTACTTCTTAAAGTTTTCACTGGAAATTAGGGTTACTAAATACTAACATTGTAGTTAATATATATAATTAAAACTACTAGATACAAGAAAAAGAATTTTACGAACAGAGTGTATAAGGAAAGTAAGATGTAAAGAAAGTTGAAATTTGAAAAGAGAGACTAATTTTTTTCTTTTATATTAGGGAGAACTTTGTGTGGTCAAAACCATAAGGGGGAAAAGAAAGTAAAATATTGTAGAATGCCAATATAAAAAAAAGGAAGTATAGGACAAAACTGAAGACTTAAGAAAGTTGTAGAAGGTTTATGGAAGATTAATCTCATGTAAATAATTTTGTGTTTGATCAAGTTGACTACAATTAGAAGAGAATTATTTATAATTTTTTTCTAAAAATTGAGCATCAATATCAAAAGTACACTGATTTAAGGCCAGAGTCTTGGCCCCTGTGTGAGAACACCAGAGTTTTTTCAGAGGATTGATCTGCTCTTTAATAGAAAATTATAAGAGGTTATAATAGGTTTATGGAAATCTTATCTTGTGAGGTCAATGCTGATTGAGATTGGATAGATTTGTTTATAAGGTTTTATTAAAATTAGCTTTAACCTTAATAATATGCTGACCTGATGGCAGAATTTGGTTTTCTCTTTTGAACAAGATTTTTGTGTAGTATTAATGAGAGATGGTAAAAGGTTTGTGTTCTCCTTTTCAGTAAACTTCAAGAAAAAAAGGAGGGTTGGAGGAAGTGTTTATCTCATGCTATTTTTATTAGGTCTTTTGATTATTTGGCAAACTGAGTCTCCTCTCTCTCAAAAAGTAAAGGTTTTTGCTTTTTGAAATTTTTTAATTGTCATTTTGGCTAAATTGTTACAGGAAGTTTGGTACTTGTCCCCAAGGCTGTATCACTGAGAATGAAGAATGAGAAGTGGTTCAAGGAAAAAGAAAGAGAAATTTATTAATTTGCTGGCAAATGAGGAGGGTGGTAGACTAGCATCTCAAAAGACCACCATCCTATCTTTAAGCAGAAAAATAGGGCTTTTTAAAAAGGGGAAGGGTTCAACAGTTGAACCTGGGTCTATGTGAATGAGTATCACATGTGTGGCTTCAGGCTATTGCTGGTTAACTATAATTGGTGGTTTCAGTCAACTTTATTTCCAGTGATCATGATCTGATGACACTTGTCCAGACAATTATGTTCAGCTATCTCTTGTGGTTTAAGATACTAGAAAACAAACAGCAAAGAACATTTTTCTGTCCCTTTGATTACTGGCCTCCAGAAGAAATGCAGGTTTTAATTCCCGAAAAGAGTGGGGAGTGTTAAAGAGACAACTCATAAAACATTTTGTTGTCCTTTTTCAGAGCTTTAGCTCTGTTAAGAAATGAATGACCATTATTTTTCAGGGATCTGTGATCCTATTTTGATTAAGCGTTTTAAACCTTTAATGTTTGACTGACTTCCCAAAATCAAATTTCATATTCTAAAATTAAGTCTTTTCAAAAAGGAACCTCTGGAAGTCCAAGACAGACATATTAAGCTTATTTAGTATGTTAAAATTATACAGGAAGCATTTTCAAATAAGAATTTGAGTTATAATTATATGGAGAGGTTATTAATATGTGTTCCAAAATTATGTGAGAGTCCTAAAATTTTGATATGTCTTAAGATATCTTGTCCAACATAATTATGGTTATTAATTATTAATTACGGTTAAAGTATTATATGCCACAGAAATAACCAAATTTCCTCATCAATCACATCTTTAACTATGGATACTCTCAGTCTTTTGTCACTCACAGTTATTATTTTACTTTGGTACTTCTCAAAAAGTGGTTTATAATTGGCTACAGTTCAAAATTGTTTTTCTTCAAGATTCATAGTAAAGAACCCTGGAAAATACTCATGAATACAGGTTTCTGATAACTTTGGAAATCATATCACTGAACTAAGTAAAAATTTTCAGAGCACTAATAAAATGACGAATTCATGAAGATTGCTAAACCAACATTAAGCAGAAAAAGAATTAATTACACGGAACTGAACTAATAGAAGACTGAAATTTTTAATAACTTTTATTTGAAACATTGCTGATTCTTTTTATATTTTGTTTTACAGAGTCAAGAAAGCTTTTTTATTTTGAGTTATTTATATCGTACAGCAATTGGGTAAAATATACCTTTGTGAGCAAAGTTGAAACATTTGCATTTTTCTCCACCTGATGTCTCCAAGATTGGGAAACTATTTATGAGTATTCTTATTTTTGTGGCAATCTAGTTATTTATGTAAGTTCAATAAGAATCTGTTTTATGTAACAAGACACAATTGGAGACACTGGTTCTTTTACCAAGGTTTTAACTGGAATGGAATATTTTCAGATAGGACCAGACTGCTTGAAGGAGTTGACATTGACTTTGTAGAACTGATCAAAAACCCCTTGGATCTCCAAAACTTCACAAGGACAGCTCCCACAACCCAATCCACTCAGTTCAACTGGACAGTTATTGAACACTAGTCATAAACAACACCTTATTTTTAGCCTTTCACCACCCAACCATACCTCTCTCAAACTTCCCAGGTCTCCTGCCATTATTCTTATCATTGGTGCTATTCCCACATGCACAGTTAGTCTGGAGCTTCACATTCCTGTAGTGTCTTTTCCTTTGCTCCCTCTCACCACTCTTGAAATTGGCTTAAAAAAATACCTTAACATCCTCCTGCAATTGTAGGCAGATTCATGATCAGTGGTGGATACATTTTTGGGGCTCATTCCTGGCTACAGTTGCTAATTCCTCTTCTACACTTCATCCCAAAATAAAATTAGTTTTCATTTGTAATTTATGTTATTTTCCAGTTATATGTAGAAGTAGCTTGGAGCTTTGATGCTTAAGGAGTTCAGGAAATTTCACCCCAAAACATGACTCTTGGTATAAATAGTATTTTGAATTAAAGGTCTTTAGAGATCAACAGGCCTTGGAAAGGGCTTTCACTCTATCTGCATAAAAACAGACGGACCCATCAAAAAGAACAACTGACTTCCCTTCTCATCCCTGTTATCTCAATATATTACAGGAAAGCATATCAAGAATGCAACCAGATTTGACCCAAATAATTTTAAATATAGTGTCTGTCTCTCAGGTTAATGTAATTTCCAAATCAGTCTGTTTCTCTCCATCTATTCATTCTCCCAAGTATCCATTCATCCTCCCTAGTAACCATTTATTGCCCGGAAACAGAATTACCTATATTCTTCATCCCACTGCCCCTCTAAAATGAGATTATATAAACTTCTGTACTCCATTGGGATATACAGTAATCACTCTGTGATTTTCCCCATGCACATGGTAAATAAATCTCTTTCTCTTGTTAATCTGTCTTGCTGTGAGTTGATCTTTCAGTGAACCTTCTGGGGTGAAGAGGAAGTTTCCCCTCACCCCCACAATATGCTAAACTATATCAGGCTTATCTTTATTAGGATATTAGATTCTTGAGGGAGGATGATATCTAGGCTTAACCAAGGTGTTTTCTAGACAGAACTCTTTATGACCAGTGTGGTCTCTGAATGTCCTGAGTGTTAAGCGGTTTTAGTTGCTCTGTCACACGAACAATGGTATTCTTAATTATATGTTCTTTTCTGAAATGTTCTCTTACTAAATAGGTATGAAAATCCTTGCGCAATCATAGACTTTAAATTTATTTCCCTCTCTGTATCAATAAACTATTGCTTCATATAAGTGGTATTGGAAAGCTCTTATTTTCTTTTTCAGAACTAAAAAGTCAATCACAAGACAGGCTTTAGTTTTTATCTTAAAGGTTACACTTTTGAGGGTTAGTTTTACAAGAAGAAAAAAAAAACCCACAGTTGAGAAAATGAGTTGATGTTAATATTCTTTACAGGAAATTCCTGTAAAGGAAACAGGCTTACTCACTCTTTCAACTAAACCCAACCACAAACCTTATCTAGTCAAGGAGTCTGGTCGAAGAACAGTTTTATGTGCTTCATCTTGAGGGCATTTCCTTCTACTGATAAAGGTAGTTTATTTGATTTTCCTTTATACGACCATGCATTTCACAATGTTAATGGTCATTTACAAAATGCCAAAGGTTTTCTTTTTTCTCTCTAGGTATAATTAATTCAAACTGTGTGAGTTAAATGGCTATTGTGTCTTCTCCAGGTATCCCTCTGATTAGGAAGAAATATAGTAGAACTCTTTGAAAATGGATGTTTTCACATGGTTTTCTTCAGGTACAAAAAGCCGGCAGTCACTGAAATAAGGACTTGAAGTTCCTTCCTCTTTTTTATGTCTTAAGAACAGGAAATAAGGTAAGACAATAGTACATTTTTTTTCACTAGATTTCCTAACCCAAAAATATAAATTGAGAAAAGAGCTTAAGTAATATTCAAAACGAATTGCTAATACAATTACTTTTCCTGACATATTTTAGAATAACAGATGTACTATCTCACTAGTATAATTTACATCTCCATATATATGGAGTTTTTATAAAAAAGCTTTATCACTTTTTAAAATACTGGTGGTTACAAAATAAACCTATCCATAGTGCTTTGAGCATTTTACAGGAATAGTTAAGAGTAGAGGGATTCAAGATGTTTGCTAAATTTGAATGCCCATTTTAATTACCCATTTTAAGATTTTTGAGGGCAGACACCACACCCTTCATTTTCTCTCATCCTTAGACAATGGGGTATGTAGCTACCATGGACCATGTGAAAATCATAATAACATTAGTTGAATTAAATACTGTTACTATTATACCAGACCAAATCTCTAGTTGCACATGTGTCCTTCATGTAAAGTAGTTTAAGTCTGCCTTTGACAGTGAGATTCTTCTTCCTGGGCCTCACTCAGATCCCCTGTTGACACCTACCTTCTCCAGCATTTTCCTCTCTCTCCTCCCCTTCTCCCATCAAAAGCTTTGGTCAGTGAAAATTTTAATTCATTATTTCCCCCAAAGATAGTTGAAGGTATAACCTTGACTAACTGAATGGGAAATCTTCACACTCCGACAAGAGAAATAAGAGATTCAAAAAATGCATCTGGAAAATGCTTTGGGAACGAGACCTGCAGGTTCTCAAAGCCCTGTTGGGCTCTCGTTCTCTTTTGTGAGGGAGGGCATGTGGTGATGGGAAAATCAGAAGCTTTGAAACCTTCTACATCTGGAGGGCAATCTCTCTTCTAAATCTTACCAGGCAACGTGAGCCTTGGCTGTCCATCTGTAAGATGAGAAAGACAACACTCGTCTTTACTTTACAGAAAGTAAATGAGTGCAACATCATTTTACTTCCACGAAAGCGTCTGCAGCTTGGTTTGGCTTTAGTTGCCCAGTGCTCAATAAATGATATACTCTGTACTTGCATGAATCCTTATGATTCATTGAAGCATTTTGGTGATAGTGGAATTAAAGTCATCACTTAGACATTAGATGGTCTTAAAAAGGTAGACACTGACAAGCCATAAAGTGTGAATGTGTTTTCCCATATACATGAGATTTCTAGAATGGGCTTTTCTGTGTGTTGTTTGACTGCCAACAGTGCTGGCAACAGCTACTAGAACTCAGCGCTGATCCACCTCTCCAAGTTCTATGCTTGTCCCTGAGCAGGGCTTCCCCAAAATGTCCCTTGGATCATAGTGATTGCCCTGATGCTTGTTTATGATGTGGATTCCATTGTTCTTCTCCCTGAGAATCTGATTTAATGAGTCTTGGTGAGCATAGAAATCTGCATTTGTAACAAGTGTTTTAGGTGATTCTTAAAATTCAAAATTCAAAACAATTTGAGAAACACTGTCCCAGAGCCAAAGCTGCAGCCTGGAATCAGCCCCAGGCAGCCTGAGGTCCAAGGTCAGCAAGTGGGTGCAACACTAGAGAATGTCTGTCATCGCAAGGTTGGGATGGGAATTCTGAGGGCTGGAGACTGCTGAGTGTCTTGATAATCAATTAACTACAGACTTGGACATGCAGACATGGAATATGGAACAAGTATATGAAACAACAATTCTACTATAGTGTGGCTAAATTCTGAACAAGTAGTTATTGAACTTCTGTGGTTGGCTAGGCACTGTTCCTGGAGAGAGGATGAAGAGCCTAGAAAGACAGACTCAGTTTCTGCTGGCACAGAACTTTTATTTTATTTTATTTTAGACAGGTCTCACTCTGTTGCCCTTGCTAGAGTGCTCTGGCGTCAGCCTAGCTCACAGCAACCTCAAACTCCTGGGCTCGAGCAATCCTCCTGCCTCAGCCTCCGGAGTAGCTAGGACTACAGGCATGCGCCACTATGCCCGGCTAATTTTTTCTATATATTTTAATTGGCCAGTTAATTTCTTTCTATTTTTAGTAGAGATGGGATCTCTCTTGCTCAGGCTGGTTTCGAACTCCTGTCCTTGAGTGATCCTCCCGCCTCAGCCTCCCAAAGTGCTAGGATTACAGGCATGAGCCACTGCTCCCAGCCAGAACTTATATTTTAGTTGGGGGCATGAGATATTTTCAGACAATAATATGTACAAGGACAAAAGTAATGTAAAATGAGTAACAGGGGAGATGGCTTCTGGTGAGGAGGGAGGGAGGGGCTTCTTTATCCAGGTGGTCAGGGAAAGTCTCTCTAGGGAAGAAATCCTATAGGGTTTTGTACATGGTGCATTGGAATCAGCTCTTTATTTCATGGGTGCTGGGAGTCGGTGGAGTTTTCAGCATGAAAATGAAGTTCTCAGGGTTGCTTTTTAGGAAGCTGTCACAGGGGGCTCTGGCTGGAAAAGACTTTCTTTCAAGGGTCTTGTAGGTAAAGCAAAAGGCAAGTGGGGAGATGGCATCTTTAAAGGCAGTTGCTCATCCTGCCTCGTTCCTTGACTGCAGGCCTTGTAAGAAGAATCAATGGGGACAAAGAACCCAGTGACCCTGGCGCCCTCCACCCCCACACTCACCCCGTCCTCAACCCCAGGCTCTGCAGGGCTCATTTCCTTCTCCCCTGAGGTTAGCAGCCAGGTGGCCCCGCCCTGGACTGGCAGCTCCCACCTGGCCAGAGGGGTCTGGGCAGAGCTCCTCATTCTGCCGCGCTCTGCCTGCCTCCCACCCACATTAATCTCTCCGCGGTGTCGGGAGCCCATCTCTTCTGGCCTCTGTCCCGGGAGGAATGAGTCCATGCCCTCCCTCCTCGCTGTCACTTGTACTTGACCCCGCTGGCTGGCTGACTCATCCCCTCGCAGGGGAATCCTGCCCAAAGCGCTCTCACCTTCAACAGGAGCGACAGTGCCTCGCTTCCCAGCACTGGGCAGCCCTGGAAGACGCTTTTCTCCCACACTCCTGGTTGCCTCCTCTGCTGTCTTCATCCCGCAGTCTCTGTCACCTCGCCCCGCTGCTCATCTCTTAAGGGCAAACCCGGTGGACACTTCTCAGCCTTTCCCGTGTGACTCCTTGGCAGCTACTGACGTTGATGTCTAGTCTCTCCGACAGACTTCCTCTGTCCTGAGTGCAAAGGTTGTCTCTCCACTCTGCTGCTTGCCTTCCTTCTGGGTTTGTTAATTCTTTATTTTCCCCAGGTCCTTGCCCACTCTTAAAGGCTGATGTTCCTCCGGGGACCTCATCTGCCCTTCCTCTGGGACTGCAGAGTCCCCACTTATGCAGCTGGCACCCGGACCCCACTCTGTCCCAGCCCACCTCCACTGCTGCCCTGGAAACCCTCCAGTCCCATCCCCTAGACTCTTCAAACTGAATGTTTCTGCTAGAGAAGCATTAATTACTAGTAATTAATTTATAATGATTCAAATGACTTCCTCTGTGTATTTGTCTGTGTGTGTGTGTGTGTAGGGGGGGATGGTTACAGATGAAGAATTTTATAAGGTAAGAAAAGCTAAGTATGTCTTTATGAGAAAAGATGGAGCTACCTGGAAAGACAGGTCTCGGGAAAGCCAGGGTGGGGTTGTGGCTGCAATAATGGCCTAAGAGCACAGGAAGGAGTGAGGAGACACTTCCATGGCTGGATAGATGCAGAGGAGAGATACAGAGATAGAAAGAGATTCATTTTGTCAGAGGCTTAAAAAAATCAGGGATAATATGAGGAGACAATTTTTAAAGGGAACTTTTAGAGTGGCCATTTAATATTTAATGTAACTTCCCTCCCTCTCCTTCCTTCTTTTCTTCCTCTCTTTTCTTTTCTTCCCTCTTTATTTTGTTCTTTCATGTCATCACTGCACCTTGTTTCTTTATTGCATTTTGTTGTAATGATTCATCTGCATGTTTATGTTGACAAGACTCTTTCCCTGGAGAACTTTTAGTCAGGTCCCCTGAGCCTTCTTCTCCATTTGGCCTCAGCCTTGGCACCTGTCCTATCTTTGGCCTGCCCAGCTCAGTCTTAGCAAAAAATCCTTCTGAGTTATCATCCACCCTTGGTATCTGATCACTGTTGATATCTGAGCAAGTTCCTCATCCACCACCCTTGATATCTAAGTTCTGCATTTAGAAAGAATCTTGTTAGGTCAGTTTAGCATGATTCTGTGTTTCCTTGATGTGTCTTAGTAATTTTCCATCCATTAACCCCCACCCTGCTCCTTGGCTATAAATTCCCACGCATCCAGTTATGTTGGGAGGTGAACTTGCTCTCTTTCTCCTGTTTCAATCAATACCTATGTTGCAGTAGTCTTGAGTAAAATCTTCTTTATTATTTTAATGAGTGTCAGAATAATTGTTTCTTTTACCGTATTCTCCATACTGTGATAGACCCTTGAGAACAGGCACTGTACCATTTACTACACACCCTCCACCTCCCTTAGAGAGCCTATGGCAGTGTGGAAGTGTTTTAGTGAGAAAGTTTAACCAAAGTTCAGGGGGAACTTACTATTACCTCAGGGATTATACATAAGTTATTTTTAAGTTAATGATAATAGTTCAGAATTCTAAGAGACACAACAAAACTGTTCTGTAGCTAAATCCTTTTAGTTTCTGCCTACAACAAAATGAAATAATAATCAAATATTACCCACCCAGGCTTCTCATCTCTCATCTCTTGTAAGTGGTTTGAAACTTACCATGACCACCCTAACACCAAAGGGGATAAAAGCACCACGGACACAGCCCAGCTCTGATTCTCTTTCTTGGGGTGACTTATTCTTCATTTTCTACTTGAGAAGATTGGTAGTGATGCCATCTGGGGACAACTTTCCCTTTTTTATTTTGGGCAGGGAGAGACAGGCTTTCTCTATTCTCCAACAGTTAATACAAACTGACAGTGATATGCAGACATCCTCACATTTTGTAGATAGGAGCTATATCTATAGCTTCCCTAACTATGAAGAATCTGACGTTTTCATTCAATCTGGGTCAGCTTTTCAGGAAACGTTAATCCTAACTCTTTCCAAATTACTCACAGAGCTATACATACTCAGGAGGGGAAAAATGGCATTAAAAGAACACCTATTGTGCATAGGTCTAAGGGATATCATGAGATAAATATAAGAAATGACACAGATAAAAAGACTGCTACATGCCAATGGAAATACCCTCACAAAGTATGGGTATGCGAAGGCCCGTTTGGGTATGACCTCCCCTTTCAAAGCTTCCTGTGTGACTTGTATTTTGGTCACTGGTTCCGATTTCTCCATTTCCTATTTCTTGGTTTACAGAAATGAAGAGGATACTCAGGGCGGAGCTCTGACTCTCATCTTGCTCTACTCTGGCCCAGCAGAACAAAGTTACTGAAGTGATGACGGGAACGGGGGAGAACAATGCTTTATTTGGGCTGGATGTTTCTTTCTCTTGTTGCAGGAGAGAGGATGAAAGGACCTAATATTTCAGGTAGGAGTTTTCACTTTTCGTGTTAACACTGCGAGTCTTGTGGTCAAAGCTTAAAGTGACAGATAATTGGATGTATCAGCAGCGTGAGATATCAATGCACAGCCTTTCCTTTCTACTGTTAAAAAGAGAGTAGGAGGAGAAGTATTGTGTGTGAACAGCTTTCTGCTGATACCAAGCATCGCTGGGGGGCTCAGTTACTACAGCTGAGTGTTCAGCGAGCACAGCTAAGAAGGAGTGAGCAATGGTTCAGCCATCTTTCACAGGAAACCAGGGTGCTACAGGCCATGCCGAAGTCCATTGCGAGGGAATTAGAACTTGTACTTCCTTTCCCTGACAAAGTGGTCCCTGTGAAGAAGAAAGACACACAAGGAAGCTTAATCTCTTGCCAAGTCAAGTACTATTTGTAAATATAAGTTAGAGTTTCATCTTCTAATGCGTTTCTGTGTTGTTTTGTTTATTGTGATTTTCAGATTGTTACACAAGAAAACTCCTTTGGATATATTCTTCAAGGAGTGATGAAGAGTTTGTCTTATTTTGTGATTTGCCAGAGCCACAGAAATCACATTTCTATCACAGAAGTCAACGCTTACTAACACAAGGCCCTGAACACCTGCCATGCGGGGAAAATAAGGACCCGTCTCATGTCCAGTGGTACCTACAGCCTAAGAGTGGAGATCGATTAGAGGAAATTACAGAAAGCTCTTCTCGCCACATCATTCGGGAGAAGAATACTCTTCGTTTTTTGGCCCCAGAGATGAATACTGCTGGGTCATATATTTGTAGACCCAGGATTAGGTACGTTCCAATGCATTCCTGTCTGAAAACATTCCCAAATCCTTTATTATGTGGATAAAGTATCTATGTTCACAAGACCTTGTTAATCTCCTAGGAGCTCTCAGGATGTGTCCTGTTGTGTCAAGACAGTCTTAGAAGTTAAGCTCCAGAAAAACGCATCTTGTGAGAACCCAGCATTACACAAGCAATACCTACTTCTTGGTAGCAGTAACTCCATTTATTGCCCCAGTCTCAGCTGCCAAAGAGGTGTACAAAGTCCAGAGGTGACCTGGTACCAGGTGAGAATGAATTCTCTGAAATGAATATAATAATAACATTGTTTCTATGGTAACTACTCTGCAGGTACTTTATGGAAAAGTATGTTCAAGAATCTGAGGTGTAGAACTTCTCAAAAACCAGCCCCATGCCTGTGTAGAACTGACTTTCTAAAGTGATCTCGTCTCCTGGATAGCCACACAGAGCCTGATATTCTAATTATTAGAACCACCCTTTTGATCAATGCCAGAAACATTTCTAAAATTCAAGTATATTACACATGAAATAAGACATAAGCTTACATCTAGTAATGCAGAAGGACAGGTTTAATTCATTTTTGCTGTCTTTAGAAAGCAGTGGGCACAGAGAAGGGGAAGGGGACACCAGACAAGAAAGTCTTGAAGGGTTTGTGAAAGAAATAGGAGACTGGAATACTTTCCAAAAAAAACACATCTGGGAGGACAGTTAGGAGAAGCCAAGGGTGGTCCTGGGTAACAGGCCTTTTGTACAGGTGAAATGGTGGGGAGCGAGCACAGCACTAAGAGAAAAAGGGAACAAGGGTAAGTTTCATAATGATGTTGAGTCATCGACCGCATGTACATGAACAGAAACATTTCACATTTCCATCATGGCTTATAGTTTTTCCAAGTGCTAGCAAATGTGTAAATGCTGCTTAAATATCTCCTTCAACAGAGGCTTGTGTCAGTTAAACCCTAAGTGGTGGATTCTGGGAAGAGACTCTATACTGCCCCCACCCCCACCCCAATCGCAATATCTGCAGTCCAATACTTAGCCTTAAAAATGATGCACGATTTGACACTCAACTTTATAATGTTGTTTGTAAATTTAAAAATACCATTTAAAATTGCCACTGATTAAAGTCAGAAAGGTGGATCACATTTATCTGGTGGTTTTATGTACCCCAAAATTTAAGAATCAGAGACTCCTGGGGTGCAATTAGGTATAGTTAGTGTGGAGAGAGAAGGCATTTCCTCACTTAATTCTTCAGACTCTGCGTTGACAGGTGGACAGAAATAAGCACACGGACAGGGCAGATGGTGTGGCTGTGGCCTCACATTTGTATTTTAAAATGACAATGAGAGAATGCTGGCCTCTATAAAACTCTAACTCCAGAAACGTTGATTTTATAATCTCTAAAATGAGGTTAATAAGAAGAGTCAATGCTTCTGTTCATTATTTTCAGTTCTCTCTCAAGAACAACACTTCCCTTAGTTCAAAGTATCTGTAATCAGGGATGACAGATGTGACGCTGTCTGGGTGGGCTGCTCCTAGTCCAGCAAAGCAACCTTGTCCCAGTTATTTCAGATGAAAACGTGTTTGAGTTTTCAATGACGGCGCACCCAACATGAAAGCTATATTCACTTTTCAGGTGAGCATGAGCCACACAGTACTGTTGCCGGCTCTCTGCATCTATTGCTCTTGTAAGCTAAACCCTAAAGCTGTACAACAGTCACAAAAGGAAGTTTTGTTTCACTTCTCTGAAACTTCGGCTGTAAACATCAGTATATGTTTAATGTTGAACAGGCAGCTGTTCTAAAAGTAGACAAATGATAGTTGTTATTAAAATTTTCCCTCTTCTGATAGAGATTTGGACAGGTCTTAGTTAAGGTTATGTTTCATGAATTACACGTATGCATATACACAGTAATCTGGATGTTGCAGACCTCATGGCAGTAGCATATCACTAAAAGTGGTGACTTTAGACAGGGAATAACCCCAATGTCCCTTTCCTTCATGCTAACCCCCAGTTTCTCGTATGGTAGCTGGGTCACACTTAAGATCTCTGAACAGATGAAGTTGAGACTTGCTGAGAGTATGAACATGATATTATTGAATTCGAATGAAACTGCTGACCAGGGATACACCTACAAGATGCACAGAATATCCCACTGAAATAAATCCTGAGGCTTAGAGTCTCTGGAGGGTTCTAAAATATTTTTAGTAGGTACACGAAATAATTTAGGATCGGAGATTCTTTTAAAATTGTCTTCAGCTGTTTTATTTTATTATGCTATTTTTTATTCTTTTAAATAAATCAATCATACTTACCTACATTTACAGGGTACAGTGTATACAATTATGATGACGATGTGATGTTTTGGTATATATATATATAATGTGGAATGATTAAATCAAGCTTAGTTATTTTTTGTGATGAGACATTTGAAATCTACTCTCTTAGTTATTGGAAATATACAATATATTATTATTAACTACAGTTACTCTACTATGAAATAGATTTCAAAACTCATTTCTCCTGTCTGTCTGAGACTTTGTATTCTTTGACCAACATCTCTCCATTCACCTCCTTCTCCCCCAACTGAGCATCTGGTAATCATTATTCTATTCTCTACTTCTATGAGGTCAAATTTTTCATATGAGTTGTCTACATATGAGTTGTCTTTCTGTGCCTGGTTTATTTCACTTAGCTTAATGTCTTCCACATTCATTCATGTTGTTGCAAATGAAAAAATGTCCTTCTTTTTAAGGATGACCAGTATTCAATTACTCATACATGCCATATTTTCTTCATGCATTCATCAGTTGATGGACACTTAGGTTGATTTCATGTCTTGGCTACTGTGAATAATGCTGTAATGAGCATGAGAGTAAAGATATATTTGTTTGAAATATTTATTCTGAAATATGTATTTCAATTCCTTTGGCCACATACCAAAGTGTATATTCCAAAGACATATACCAATTCCAAAGGTGGCATTGCTAGATCATATAGTATTTCTATTTTTTAGTTTTCTGAGGTACCTCCATAGAGTTTTCAATAATGTCTGTCCTAATTTACATTCCCTCCAGCAATGTGCAAGAGTTCTTTCTCTCTTCTTCACATCCTTGCCAACATTTATTTTTTTTTAATTTTAAAAAAATTTAGGGGTTACGAGTGTTTTTTGTTATGTGTATCGAGTGTATGATGCTGAAGTCAAGGCTTTCATTGTATCCATCACCAGAATAGTGTACACTGTACCCAATAGGTAGATTTTTATCCCTCAACCCCCTTCCACCCTTCCCTCTTCTTAATTTTCAATGTACCCTACAGCCCCTTATGAACATATGTTCCCTCATTTAGCTCCCACTTGTAAGTGAGAACATGTGATATTTACTTTTCTATTCCTAAGATACTTCACTTAGTATAGTATTCTCCAGTTCCATACACGTTGCTGCAAAAGACATTATTTCATTCCTTTTTATGGATGAGTAATACTCCATTGTGCATATGTGTGTGTGTGTGCATCATATTTTCTTTATCCACTTATTAGGTCATTATTAGACACTTAGGCTGATTCCATATATTTGCAACTATGAATTATGATGTGATAAACAACTGGGCGAAGGTGTCTGCTTTGTAAAATGACTTCTTTTCCTTTAGATAGACACCCAGTAGTGGGATTGCTAGATTGAATGGTAGGTCTACTTTTAGTTCTTTGAAGGATTTCTGTACTGTTTTCCATAGTGGTTGTTTTAGTTTACATTTCCACCAACAGTATATAAGTGTTCCCTTTTCACCACATTCACACCATCTGTTGTTTTTGAATTTTAATAGTCACCATTCTGACAGGGGTAAGGTGATATCTCATTGTGATTTTAATTTGTATTTCCATGATAATTAGTGATGTTAAATATTTTTACATTTTTTTGACTATTTGTATATCTTCTTTTGAAAAAATCTGTTCATGTCTTTTGCCCACTTTTTGGTAGGGTTATTTATTTTTTTCTTGTTGATTTGTTTGAATTCTCTGTAGATTCTGAATATTAGCTCTTTGTCAGGTATATAGTTTACAATATTTTCTCCCATTCCATAGGTTTTTAATTTATTCTGTTGATTATTTCCTTTGCTGTGCAGAAACTTTTTAGTTTAATTAAGTCCCCATTTATTTATTTTTTGTTGTTGCTTCTGTATTTACTTTTGGGGTCTTAGTCATAAATTCTTTGCCCCTCTGCCAATGTCCAGAAGGGTTTTTAGAAAATGTTTTCTTCTAGAAATTGTATGGGTTCAGGTCTTACATTGAAGTCTTTGATTCATCTTGAGTTAATTTTTGTATATGGTGAGAGATAGGGATCCAGTTTCATTCTTCTGCATGTGGCTCTCCAGTTTTCCCAATACCATTTATTAAATAGGACAACTGTTCCACAGTGTATGTTTTTGTCTGCTTTGTCAAAAAGAAGTTGATCATAGCTATACGGTTTTATTTCTGGGTTCTCTATTCTACTCCATTGGTCTATGTGTCTACCTTTTTACCAGTACCATGCTGTTTTGGTTACTATAGCCTTGTAGTATAATTTGAAGTCAGGTAATGTGATGCCTCCAGATTTGTTCATTTGGTTTAGGATTGCTTTGGCTATTTGGGCTCATTTTTGGTTCAATATGAAGTTTAGGATTATTTTTTATAGATCTATGTAAAATGATGTTTGTATTTTGATGGAAATTGTATTGAATCTGTAAATCACTTTGGGCAGTACTAGCATTTTAACAATGTTGATTTTTCTAATCCATGAGCATGGGATGTTTTTCCATTTGTTTGTGTCATCTATGATTTCTTTCATCAGTGTTTTCTACTTATCCTTGTAGAGATACTTCACCTCCTTGAGTAAGTATATGCCTAGGTATTTTGTTTAATTTGCAGCTATTATAAATTGTATTGAGTTCTTATTTTGACTCTCACTCTTATTAGTATGTAGAAATGCTGTTGATTTGTGTACATTAATTTTGTAATCTGAGAATTTACTGAATTTATTTAGCAATTCTAAGAGTCTTTTGGTGGAGTTTTTAGGGTTTTCTAGATAAAAGTTCATATCATTGGCAAACAAGGATAATTAGACCTCCTCTTTCTTGATTCGAATACCCCCTTTTTTTTTTCTTTCTCTTGCCTGATTGCTCTGGCTAGAGCTTCTAGTACTATATTGAACAGAAGTGGTGATAGTGGACATCCTTGTCTTGTTCCACTTCTTAAAGGGAATTCTTTCAACTTTCCCCCATTCAGTATGGTGTTGGCTGTGGGGTTTGCTATATATGGGTTTTATTATTTTGAGTTATGCTTTTTCTATGCCTAGTTTGTTGAGAGTTTTTATTATGAAGGAGTGCTGGATTTTATTGAATGCATTTTTCTTCTTTCCTTTAATGAAAACTGCTAAGTAAATGCTTTTTCTAGATCTATTGAGATGATCATTTGATTTGAGTTTTTAATTATGTTTATGTGGTAAATTACATTTATTGATTTGCATATATTGAACAATCTCTTGCATCACTGGGATCAAATTGATCATGGTGAATTATCCTTTTCATGTGCAGTTGGATTCAGTTTGCTAGCATTTTGTTGAGGATTTTTGCATCTATGCTCATGAGGGATATTGGTCTGTAGTTTTCTTTTTCTACAGTGCCCTTTCCTGGCTTTGACATCAGGGTAATATTGGCTTAATAGAATGAGTTAAGGAGGATTCCCTCCTTCTTGATGTTATGGAAAAGTTACAGTAGGATATGTGACAATTTTTTTGAGGGTCTAGTAGAATTATGTTGTGAATCTATTTGTTTGGGGGCTATTTTGGGGGGAGAGATTTTTTACTACTGTTTCAAACTTGTTACGTATTATTGGTCTCTTCAGGATTCCTATTTCTTCCTGATTCAAGCTTGGGAGGCTGTGTGTTTCCATAAATTTATCCATTTCCTCTAGATTTTATAATTTGTGTGCATGGAAGTTTTTATAGTAGTCATGGATGATACTTTGTATTTCTGTGGTATCAGTTGCTCTTTTTTAATTCTGATTGATTTTATTTAAGTCTTGTCTTTTCTCTTTCTGGTTGATCTAGCTAGTGGTCTATCAATTTTATTTATCTTTTCAAAGAACCAAATGTTTGTTTCATTGATCCTTTGTATTATTTTGTTTGTTTTTATTTCCATTTTGTTTAGTGTTTCTCTGAGCTTTCATATTTTATTTCTTCTGCTAGCTCTGGGTTTGGTTTGTTCTCCTTTTTCTAGTTCCTTGAGGTATGGCATTAGGTTGTTATTTGTGATCTCTCTGTCTTTTTGATGCAGGCATTTAAGGCTATGACCTTCACTCTTAGCACTGCTTTTTCTCTATCCTAGAAGTTTGGGGAAACTTGTGTGGTCTTTGTAATTCAACTGGAAAATATTTTTATTTCCATCTTAATTTCATTAAGGATTTGACCCAAGGATTGCTCATCAGCAGGTTGTTTAATTTCCATGTATTTGTGTTGTTTTGAGAATTTCTCTTCAAATTGATTTCTACTTTTATTCTACTGTGGTGTGAGAAGATATATGGTGTGATTTCCATTTTTATGAATTTGCTGAGACTTGTTTTGTGGGTTAACATATAATTTATCCTGAAAATATTTCATTTTCTGATGAGAACAATGAATATTCTTTGGTTTGGGGTAGAATATTCTGTAAACGTCTGTTAAGTCCATTTGTCCTAGAGTCCCATTTAAGTCCATCATTTCTTTGTTGATTTTCTGCCTCAATTATTTGTCCAATTCTGCCAGTGGAATGTTGAAGCCTCTCATCATTATGATGTTGCTCTTTATTTCTTTCATTAGATCTAGTAGAATTTGTTTTATGAATCTGAAAGTTCATGTGTTAGGTACATATATATTTAGGATTATTATGTTTTTGTTGAATTGCTCTCTTTATCATTATGTAATTACTATTTTTGTCTTCTTTTTGCCATTGTTCATTTAAAGTCTATTTTATCTTATATGAGAATAGCTATTCTAGCTTGTTTTTGTTCCATTTACAGGGAATGTTTTTTTCCATCCCTTTACCTTGAGTCTATGAGAATCTTTGCAAGTTAAATGGATTTTTGGAGACAGCATATATTTGGATTTGGGTTTTTTTTTAATCCATCAGCCAAGCTATATCTTTTAAGTGAGGCATTAAGACCATTTACATTCAATGTTAGTATTGATATATAAGACAGTGTTCTGTTTATCATGTTAGTTGTTACCAAGTTGCTCTGTTTTCTTTCTCATTTTACAGTTTTACAAGAGCTGTGAGCTTTAACTTTTGGGTGTTTTTACACTGGTGGGTATTGATCTGTTCCATGTAGAGCACTTTTGAGCATATCTTGTAGGGCAGGTCTAGTGATGACACATTCCCTTAGTGTTTACTTGTCTGGGAATAACTATTTCTCATTCATTTATGAAAATTAGTTTTGCAAGATACAGAATTCTTGTCTGACAATTATTTTGTTTAAGAAGACGAAAGGTGAGACCATAATCCCTTCCTGCTTATAAGGGTTGGGCTGAGAAGTCTGTCATTAGTCTGATGGGTTTTCCTTTGTAAGATATTTTTTGCTTTACTCTCTCTACTTGTAGTATTTTCTCCTTCACTGTGACGTTGGCCAGACTTATGACTATGTGCCTTGGTGATGTCCTATTTGCCATGAATCTTTCAGGTGTTCAGTGAGCTTCTTGATTCTGGATATTTAAATTTCTAGTGATACCAGAATTTTTCTCCCATTATTCCCTCAAATAGGTTTTCCATGCTGCTTGCTTTTTCTTCTGTTTCCCCAGGGATACCTAGGTTTATTATATTTGTTTGCTTTACATAGTCCCACACTTCTCTGAGAGGTTGTTCATTCCTCTTAATTCTTTTTTCTACATGTTTGACTAACTGAGTTAATTCAAAAGTCTTTTGTTCAAGCTCTGAAATTTTGTTCTGCTTGATATAGTCTGTTTTTAAAACTTTATACTGTATTTTGAAATTTCCTAAATGACTTACATTTCTATGAGTTCTGTTGTATCTTTTCTTATGTTATCTATCTCCTTAGTGATTTTTTTCTTCCATTTCCTGAATTATTTTTTTTTCTTTGTGTTGGTTTTCAACTTTCTCATCAGTCTAATTGATCTTACTTGCTATCCATACTCTGAATTCCATATGTGAGATTTCAACAGTTTCCTTTCTGTTGGAGTCAGTTGCTGGAGAACTATTGTGATTCTTTGGGAGTGTAAAAACAGCCTGTTTTTTCATGTTGCTGGAGCTTTTATTTTAGTTCTTTCTCATCTGGAGCCTCTTCTTTCAGCTCAAGAGAGATAGGTTTGTGGTACACCTGTTCTTCTCTGGTGGGAAGTTTATTGCTCAGTGAAGAGAGTGAGAAATCCATGGATGGTGCATTTGAATCCTACTCTGGAAGATTGCGCTGGGAGGAGAGGAGCAGATGCACAATGAGCCTTTAAAACTACTGCTCTCCTACATCTCATCATTTCCCTGTGGTTGGCATGGGCAGTTGGTGTGGTGTGGTATGAGCAATCACCCTGCCCAGGTCTGGCAGTGGCGGCAGGGATTGGTGTGAAGTAGCCTGAGCATTTCCCCACCCTGGTCCCCCCAACACTTACCTTTCATTTTTTGGATAAGAGCAATTCTAATAGGTATGAGGTGATATGTCATTGTAGTTTTAATCTGAATTTCCCTGATTATTAGTGATGCTGAGCATATTTATTTATTTATTTTTTTGCTGAAATATCAGTATTTTTTTTTACTGTATTATGGGGGTTTGAGCATATTTTTAATATACCTACTAACTATTTCCATGTTTTCTTTTGAGAAATGTGTGTTCAGATCCTTTGCCTATTTTTAATTGGGCTGTTTGTTTTCTTGTTATTAAGTTATTGGAGTTCCTTATATATTTTGGGAAATAACTCCTTATCAAAGTTTGTAAATATTTTCCTCCATTGAGTGTATTATCTCATCATTCTGTTATTTCCTTTGCTGTCTAAAAGGTTTTCAGTATGATGCAATTTCATTTGTCTATATTTGCTTTTTTAATCCATACCATTGTTGTGGAACTTTCCCCCTATGTTTTCTTCTAGTAATTTTAGTTTTAGGTCTTATATTTTAAGTATTTAATCTAATTTGAATTGATTTTTGAACATGATGTGAGATAAACATCCAATTTTATTCTTCTGCATGTAGATAATCAGTTTTCCTGACACCATTATTGAAGAAAATATCCTTTCCCCATTGTGTATTCTTGGCATCTTTGTCAAAAATCAACTGAACAATAATTTGTGGGTTTATTTCTGGGCTTTCTCTCCTTTTCCATTGGGTGATATATCTGTTTTTGTGCTAGTCTGATGCTATTTTGATTATAATGGCTTTACAATATATTTTGAAATCAGGGTATGTGGTACCTTCAGCTTTGTTTTTGTTTACTCAAGATTGTTTTGACTTTTTGGGTTCTCCTGTGGTTCCACATGAATTTAAGGAAAGTAGTTTCCATTTCTATGAGAAATAACATTGGAATTTTGACAAAGATTGCACTAAATCTGTAGATCACTTTGGGTAGTAAGAACGTTTTAACATTATTAATACTTCCAATCTATGAACACAGGATACCTTTGCATTTATTAATGTTTTATTTCATTTCTTTAATCAGTTTTTGACAGTTTTTAATAAACAGATTTTTCTCCTCCTTGGTTAAATTTATACCTAAGTATTTAAAATTTTTTTGCTGCTATTGTAAATGGGCATATTTTCTTAATTTTCCTTTCAGATAGTTCATTATTATATGTAGAAACACTATTAATTTTTGTATGTTGAGTTCATATCCTGCAAATTTACTGAATTCGTTTATCACTTCTAACAGTTTCTTGTTGGAGTCTTTAAGCTTTTCTATATATAAGATTGTGTCATCCATAGATAGAGACAATTTTACTGCTTTCTTTCCTATTAAGATGCATTTTATTTCTTTCTCTTGCCTAACTGTTTTGACTAGGAATTCCAGTACTATGTTAAAAAGAAAAGGTGACAGTGGACATTCTTGTCTTGTTCTTGATCTTAGAGGAAAGGCTCTAAACTTTTCACAATTGAATATAATGTTAGCTATGAGTTTATCATATGCAGCCTTTATTGTGTTCATGTACATTCTCTCTATACCTAATTTGTTCAGAGTTTGTATCATGAAGGGTGTTGAATTTTGTCAAATGCTTTTCTGGCATCTATTGAGAGGATCACATATTTTTTATCCTTCATTTTGTTAATATTTATTTATTTGTGTATGTTGAACCAACTTTGCATCCCAGGGATAAATTTCACTTGATTATAGTGAATGATTATTTTAATGTGTGGTTGAATTCAGTTTGCTAATATTTTGTTGAGAATTTTTGCATCTATATTCTTCATGCATATTGGCCTGGAATTTTCTTTTCTTGTACTATCCTTCTCTCGCTTTGGTATCAGAGTAAAAAACTCATAAAATAAGTTTGGAGGTATTCCTTCCACTTCAATTTTTGGCAGACTTTGAGATGAATTTATATTAGTCTTCTTTAAATGTTTTATAGAATGCAGCAGTGAAACCATCCACTCCTGAGCTTTTCTTTGATGAGAGACTTTATTTTTAGTGATTCAGTTCCCTTACTCATTATTGGTCTGTTCATAGTTTTATTCTTCATGATTAAATCTTAGTAGGTTGCATATATTTAGGAATTTATACATTTCTTTTAGATTATCCATTTTGTTTGCATATAATTATTCATAGTAGATTATGATCCTTTCTATTTCTGTGGTATCACTTGTAATATATCCTCTTTCATTTTGATTTGATTTATTTGAGTTTTCTCTATTTTTCTAGTCTAACTAAGCTTTTGTTGATTTTATTTATATTTGCACAAAAACAATTTTTAGCTTCATTTATTTTTTATTTTGCTTTTACTAAGCTGTATTTCATTTATTTCTGCTCTCATCTTTATTTCCTTCTTTCTGCAAACTTCGAGTTTAGTTCTTTTTTTTTCTTCTTAGCTCCTTGTGGTATTACATTAAATTATTTATTGGAAATCTTTCTTCTTTTGAAATCTTTTGATGTAGGCATTCATTGCTATAAATTTCCCTCTCAGGATTCTTTTGCTGCATTCCATAAGGTTTGGTATGTTGTGTTTTCGTTTTTATTTGTCTCAAGGTCTTTTTAAATTTCCTTTTTGATTTCCTTTGTGACCCATTGGTTATTTAGGAGTTTGTTGTTTAATTTCCACATATTTTTGTATTTTCCAGGGTATTTCCTATTCCTGATTTCTAGTGTCATGCCATTGTGGTCCAAACAAATACTTGATTAAGGGGATAATTTTAATCCTCTTATACCTTTTAAAGATATTTTTTGGGCTAACATATTATTATATATTTTGGAGAAGGTTCTGTGTGTGCTTGTAATGATGTATATTCTGCAGCTGTTGCATACTATATTCTGTATATGTCTGTTAGTTCCATTTGGTCTAAACTGTAATTCAACTTTTTTTAAACTAATTTTCTTTCTAGATGATCTGCCAATTTTTGAAATAGGGTACTGAGTCCTCTACTATTAATGTATCACAGTCTATCTCTCCCTTCATTTAATAATTGCTTTATGTATTTAGGTGCTCTGAAGTTGGGTGCATGTATATTTAAAATTGTTATGTCCTTTTAGTGAATTGACACTTTATCATTATATAATAATCTTCGTTGCCTTTTTAAATAATTTTTTACTTAAAGTCTATTTTTCAGATATAGACTCTCTTTTGGTTTTATTTGTGTAAACTATGTTTTCCATTCTTTCACTTTTAGTGCATCCTTAATAGTAAAGTGAGTTTATTGTAGGCATCATATGGTTGGATTTTTTTAAAAAATCCATTAAGCCTTTCTATGATTTTTTATTAGAGAACTTAATTCATTTACATTCAAGGTAATTATTGATAGATAAGAGCTTGCTACTGCCATTTTATAATTTGTTTTCTGGGTATTTTGCAGTTTTTTAATTTATTTTTTCCTTTATTACTGTCTTCCTTTGTGTTTTGACAGTTTTGAGTCATGTTATGTTTTGAGTCCTTTCTTTTTCTATTTTGTGCAGCTACTACAGGTTTGTGTGTGTGTGTGTGTGTGTGTTTACTATGAGGCTTACTTAAAACGCCCTATCCTTATAACAAGCAATTTTAAGTTATAACAACTTAACTTTAGTCACATCAAAAAACTATACTTTAACCCTTTCCTCACTACCTTTTATAATTTTTATGTCAAAATTTTCATTTTTTGTAGTTTGTATCCTTTAACGATTTATCGTAGCTACTTTTTTTGTTACTTTTGTCTTTTAAACTTCATGGTAGATATAAAATTGCTTTATATAGTTATGGTAAGCACTAGAGAATTCTCGATATGACTACACATTACTTATACTATTGTTTTCTAGTTTCATTTTTTGATTATTAATTAGAAGCCTTTCATTTAAGCTTAAAGAACTCCCTTTAGCAATTCTTATAAAGTAGTCCTAGTGACAATGAATTCCCTTAGCTTTTGTTCATCTGGAAAACTTTTTATTTCTCTCTCATTTCTGAAGAAAAGCTTTGCTGAGTAAAATATTTTTGGTTAACTCTTTGTATTTCCCCTTCAGCACCTTGAACATATCATCCCACTCTCTCCTGGCCTACAGAATTTCTGCTGTGAAGTACACTAATATCATATTGGTATTTCCTTGAATATGATACATCTCTTACCTCCTACTGCTTTCAATATTCTTTCTTTGTCATTGATTTTTGATAATTTGCTTATGATGTGTCTTGGTGAACCCCTCAGTTGGTTGAATTTGTCTGGAGACATCTGAGCTTTTTGCGTTTCATATTGTCTTTCCCCAGATTTGGGAAATTTTCAGTCATTATTTCCTTAAATAATGGTTTTTCTCTGTATTTTTTTCTTTTAAAGTTCCTATTATGTGTGCAAAGCTTATTTCTCTTGATGATATCCCATAATTCCCTAAGCCTTCTTCATTATTTTTCATTCTTTTTTCTTTTTGCTCCTCTGACTGGATAATTTCAAATTTCCTAACTTCAGGATCACTGATTCTTTCTTCTGCTTAAAGCTTTCTATTGATTTGTTTTCAGTGCAATCAGTCTGTTAATATTATTTATCTCTAGGATTTCCATTTTTAATTGTTTCTATTTCTTTTTCCAAGTTCTTGTTTTATTTATGAATTATTTCTAAAATTAATTTGATTTTCTATCCATATTTCCTGAGTTCCCTGAATTTCTTTAAGATGATTCTTCTGAATTCTTTGTCAGTTATTTCATTAGTCTCCATTTCTTCAGGTTCCATTATAATAGCTTTATTAGTTTCTTTGGGTGATGGCCTATTTTCTTGATTTCTCATAATCTGTAGGTCCATTTATTTGTGCCTGCACATTTGAACAAATAGTCACCTCTTCTGGTCTTTGCAGATGTTCTCTGGTGGTGATAGACCTTCAACTATTTAGTCTAGCCTGAGTTTCTAGATTGGCCAGCTGGTAGTCACCCCATATAAGCAGATCTTGGTGTCAGGTTTTCTACTGGGCTTGGCTGTTACCTGTACTCTGAGGTCAGATGGAATGGTTGGCTATGCTCTGTGGTCCAGTGAGACTAATCTCTGTGGTCAGGCAGAGCTGCTGGCTGGGATCTGAGATTGCCTGTGATTAGTGAAGGTTTCAGATTATTTTCCCTGCTGGGTGGTACTGTTGTTTAGAATCTGTAGTTAGGCAGGGCCACACACAAGGCTTCAAAACAAGATGAGTTATCTGTGGTTGCTACTCAGCCACTCAGGGTGAGTAGGGGCAGAGGCTATGCTCCACAGATATGTGTGGACTTGATTTTGCTTCTGGGTCTAGGGTATCCTTAAGCAGAGCTATGAGGCATGGTTAGGTTGCTACTTGGCTGCTGGGACTGGGTGGGGGCACCTGAAGCCTCTGCAGATAATTGCTGACCTGCATTTGCTTCCTGGCATAGAGAAGGCTCAAGGAGAGGACTGGTGCCTGGCTGGGTCACCATGCTTGGAGATTCTTTTTTTTTTTTTTTTTTTTTTTTTTTTGAGACACAGTCTCAATTTGTTGCCCAGACTAGGGTGAGTGCCATGGCATCAGCCTAGCTCACAGCAACCTCAAACTCCTGGGCTCAAGCGATCCTACTGCCTCAGCCTCCCGAGTAGCTGGGACTACAGGCATGCACCACCATGCCCAGCTAAGTTTTTTCTCTATATATTAGTTGGCCAATTAATTTCTTTCTATTTATAGTAGAGATGGGGTCTCGCTCTTGCTCAGGCTGGTTTCGAACTCCTGACCTTGAGCAATCCACCTGCCTCGGCCTCCCAGAGTGCTAGGATTACAAGCGTGAGCCATCACGCCCGGCCTGGAGATTCTTAATTAAAATATTTAATAACTAAAAAGTCAGAATTAAATTGAGCTATTTTTTATTTATTCTAAGAACATTTTCTCTATATTTTCCTAATTCTAGAAATATAATAAAAATAGCCTTGGCATAAGCAGGCTTTATCTTAAATAAATGATAATTACATTTAATGGGATGGCATTTTTATGATGTTCAGCTCAGCAAATCTTTGACACAAGGCAAAATTATAATGAAGAGCAGTAGGAAAGTTTCTTCTAGAATGACCTCGAGCAACAAGGTATGGGTTTCACTGATACCAGTGTGACCTGTTGTCAGTAGGATATGTGCCCTGAATAACATTTCCATTGGTGGTTTAAAACAATCTCACTCATGCCACATTCACTTGCTGCAATGCTGATATGGCTGCTGGGTTGTTTTTGAGGTCAGTGTTCCATGGAATTTTTTCACCTAGACCTGCCACTACTTCTCATTTCTTTTTGGCCTAGTTCTTATAACTGGCAACTGTTGGCACTCTGTGAGCCTAGTACCATGGAAAATTGCTGTGCATGGTGAGATGGTTAGACTCCAAATTTAACATGTTTCTAAATAGGGAAGATGTAAAGATAACCTAGATTATATTTTTGAAAACTATTTCCAAAGTTGATACATTGGCCCATTCAATTGTTCTCACTGTGAACATTTCAGAACTCTCATGATGCTGGACAGCTTCCTAACACCTGTCCAATACAATAATGCGCATGCTGTCTAATCAATACTGAAAACAGAGGAACTATTTCCTTCCTTGTTCTGAACAGAATATTAATGCAGCCTACAATTGCTTTAGCTTTGGGACAGCCTCATTATATGGTTCATTTATTCAGAGTTGGCAGGCAGGTATTTTGTACAAGAACTAAAATTGAGCCAATTATCTCTATTTTGTGCTTATGGAATAGAATTTGTAACTCATACTCATGATTTCACATTCATTCCTATTAAATTATAATTTGTTGGCTTTAGTGCATCATTTCACGTGTCAAGATATTGGAATTCTGATTTTGAATTCCAACATATTAACCATCACACCCAGATATGTGAGATAAGCATGTGCAATATGTGCTCGCTCAAGAGTCTAGTAAAATTACTGGACAGGTTAGCTCTGAGGACAGTGATCCTTCTAGTTATGCATGGTCCATTAATCAACACTTGGGTGTATTGCTGCTCAGTTAAGAAAGGAGGCGCCCAAATGTCCTATCATTCAGCCCATATGCGTCTTTTGTGTAACAGAGTGATCATGAAAGTACTTTCCAAGTAACTCACTATAGTGAATAAATACTGTGTCTGCTATATTCGTCTGAGCTTCTGGTCTAACCATTCAGTCATGAAGGAAAATGGTATAACTTTGATAATATTGTTGTGAATGAATGCAAGCTGGCTGATATTAACCATCACTTCCTTTTCTAAGGGTTCATAAACCACCTGTTAAATAATTAATTTAAGACTTTCACTAGGGAGTCACATCTAGCCCATCATCATTAATTTCCATATTGTCCCCTTTTCCCATTAAAACATAAGTATTAGTGCAAAAATTATGTGTAAATAGAATAGTCTCAGTTGATAATTGGGGCAAGAGACTGCACTGCTATACTTAGCAAGAAAGAGCAACATAGGCAACAGAAACAAAAAAACAAAGGGCATATTCAGTGAATGGCCAGGGCTCAGCATGATGGAGCAGAGAGTTCTTGAATGGTATAATAAGAGTTAGATTAGAAATGAAGGTTGTGGGTTGATCATGTGAAATGGTTACTGGGACCCTCTTGATGTGTTTGAAGTTTACAAGTGTGAGTCCTGATCAGGGAACTAGAAGTGGGAACCAAAAAAAGGTGGCAGATGCTAGTGATATTTTTATGAAATAAAAAGATTAAAAGCTTTGACTCAGGGTGTATAAAAGAAGTGATTATAATATTTTGAGTATTTCTGGCTCAAAATATATTCACGGCGTTTAATAACTTACCATTTGTCATTTACCAGAAAAAGTAGAAATTAATTCAATTAGGAGTGGGAGAGAGGTAATGTGTACAGATCTGGACACATGGGTCCATGATAGGCCATGAAACATGGACATGAAAACCTGAAGTCCATCAGAAAGGACAGGACTAGAAATGTAGATCCTGGGAGTCCTCTCAGACTAGGGAGTGGAAGCTCAGCTAGAAGCTCCACTGTTTTGCCCAATTCTAGGGGGCACCATTCCCATAGAATTATATAGTGTGCATGATGCTCCCAGGAGTAGCTGTACTGACTGGCAGTATAAGAACTTGTTGAGATTGTAGTATAATATTATCATAACTGTGTCTAGTAGTAAGAATAACTTTGTTCCTTTCTTTGCTTCACATACACCTTTAAAAGTCCTTCTTAATGTCTTCAGCCTTTTTTTTTTTTTTTGTACGCCTGAGTTTTTTCTAGAACTTATTGACAGTATTCATACAGATTCACACTGTATTGACAGTATTCATGTAGATTCACACTGGTGGATGTTCTTCCTTCCATATTTTGTTCACAACTGCTTCACAAATGAGCAAAATAAAGAGCTCCCTGTGCAGTTACATTAGCCTATCTCTTTCCTACTAAGATCATTTGTAACTGTATTATATGAAGGTTTCCAATCATCCTTGGCATAAATTGCTAATTTCTTTTATGTGATGTTTCCTTTGAGTTCCACGTCATAAAGTCTTAATGATACGTGCTAAGCCATACTTACATTTTTATGAAAAAGAAATCAGGTCCATGTGGTTATGCCCCATGTTCCTCAGTGACTCAGCTGAGGTCTTAATAACACCCTACATCCCCTCTCTGCTACTTTCTCATGTGATTTACTACACACTTCACCTCTAAATTCTGATCTTCACATACTTTTATTGTGTTCTTTAAAGTTTTTCTCTGAATTCCACCCCCTTGACCAATCTCTTAAACTTTCATTGCAAAGTTTCTTGGTCCTTGAGATCACCTAACAAATATTTAAGCTCGTATTTTTGTACCTTCTGGCCTTTTGCTACTTCTTCCCAGCAGCCGCCTCTCTCTGACAAGTCTTCTGGGCTTCCTCTCAGGCTCCTAACCAACCTACTGGAAATTCCTTTTTGGACCACAGGAACCACACCAGAGATTTGGAGTGGGGGAATCCCTGCTTCTACCAGTCGGCAGGCAAAGTGGAAGGGAAATTCCTCAATCAGAACATGAAACTCAGAACCAGAAAATGCTAGATTAATTCTCAGTGCTCTCATGTATCAGCTTTGTCACACAAAGAAAAACCACTCAAATTCCAGAACCTCTGTTTTCTCATCTGTAAAATGGAAGAAAGAGAATCCATAAAAAACAAGACAGATAATCCTTTGGACGACCATATGCAATAATATGTGAGAAAGAATTCTGTAATCTATATAAGATAACAGACTCTTATTATTTTATTTTTTTGTTTATCTTTTTTCTTTCAACTACAATGGTAAGAGATATGCTCCTAGCACTCTCAGTTGGAAATTGGAAGCTTATGTACCATAGGACATTATTATACGTGGAGCACAGGGGCTACATGATTACTGGCACAGTGGTAATCATTCAGCACATATCTATTGAGTCCATACTATGTCCTAGCCCATGCTGACACAAAGGTCACTATGATAGTCTTCACTTAAGCTTACAAGAATTTCCATACCAGCTGTCAGTCATTTCTCTAAAATGTCTGATCATGTGACTCTCCTGCTCAAAAACCATTTTTTTTTTCCAATTATACATTCATGTAGTCATTCATCATTTTCAAAGAGCTTACTATTGCTGTCCCACTTGATAAATATTGGAGACACAAAAGTCAAACACATCTTCGGTCATCAGCCCTTTCACGTTGGCCTTGCTTCCTGACTACGTGCTTTGCTTCAAATATTCCTAAAATGGTACTTCCTTTCAATCGATTGATTCCTACATATTTTTCACGGCTCTGCTTAGCCTTAAGGGAGCATCCCTGCATCGTGTGAGCTGAGATAGGGCCACCTGCATGCTCCTTGCTCACTCTGTGCATGGTACCATAGGACAGCTTACTACTCAGGGCCTGCATTCTTAGACTGAGAGCTTGCTGAGAGAAGGGACCCATGTTTATTCCTCTGTGTGTGTCCGGGACCAGCTAGATGCCTTGGCACCAAGGCTGCTCTCAATAACCATGGAGAAGGAGATACATAAACACATAATTACTACTAAAGGGGTATATGCACAATAATGGTTTGTGCTCACTACTTTGAGAGCTTGACATGACCGATTCTGCTGGGAGATACATGATGACTTATCACCTTAGGAGCTACTTTTGGAGTTGGAGCTGTAGACTGAGCAGCAGCCTACCCAGTGGGAAAAAAGTGGTGGGAGACATGTGCAAGTTGAGGGATCAGGAAAGAACTTGGTTATTTAGGGAATGGCAAGTGGGTAGAAGGACTGGCAAGACCAGACCATGAAGAATTTTAGAATTTCTTCTAAAGACATCAAGGAGCCACTGATAGATTCTAAGTGTGGGAGAGATAGATCAATAATTACATTGAGTTCTTCCTTGACTTCAGGTCCACTGTGAGCTAAATAATTGTTTCTCAGTCTTCAGTCATTTTTTGTACTATTTATGTGTACCTGTTTATTTACTTAAGATCTTTTATCTAAAATTTATTCTTTTATTAGAGTTAGCTTTATTTAATGAGGACATTTTATATATAACCCTCATACATGGGCAATCTGTCAATTTCCAGAAAAAAATATATACATATATACACACACCTTGGTTTTTTTTTCTCCTTTTATTTCATCATATTATGGGGGTACAAATATTGTTAGGGTTACATATATTGCCCCTGCCACCCCTCCCCGCCTACCCCCCCCACCGTGCCAGAGCTTCAAGCGTGTCCAACCCCCAGGTGGTGTGCACAGCACCCATTATGTAAGTATACACCCTTCCCCTCCTCCCCGCTCCTACCTGCCCACCACCTGATAAAAGTGTTTTTTTTTTTGACATTTTTGTTACATTCTATATCTTTGCCCCTCCGTAAGAAAGGTTAGAGGTATTCCCTTCCCCTCCACAATGCTTGCCACATCCCTAAGATGTGGGTCTCCCCCACCCCTGAATCCCTGGTGTACACTGCCACCATTTGAGCACCATAGTTTTAGTCAGTCAGAACCAATTTGATGGTGAGTAGATGTGGAGCCTATTTTCCAGATCTTGTGTCGCCTCACTTTGGATAATGGGCTTAAGCTTAATCCAGGATAGCATAAACGGTGCTAGCTCACTGTCATTTCTTAGAATTGAGTAATATTCCATTGTGAGCATATACCACATTTTAATTATCCACTCATGAGTTGACGGGCACTTGGGTTGTTTCCACGACCGTGTTTTTTTTTTTTTTTAATTCATTTAGGTATCAGCCCTTAGAACACAAGCTTTCTAGAATATTCTCAGGGACCTGAGCCATGCTCTGAGAAATACTAGACTAAGTAGCTCTTTGTGGGCTTATCAGGTTTGCCTCCCTTATTTCTACATATAATGTAATTGTGTTAGAAAAAGCCCCTTGGCCATTCATGGTGGCTCACTCTTTTAATCCTAGCACTTTGGGAAGCAGAGATAGGAGGATCACTCGAAGCCAGGTGTTTGAGACCAGTCTGGGCAATATAGTGAAACCCCATGTCTACAAAAAACTTTTAAAAATTAGCTAGGTTTGGTAGTGTGTGGCTGTAGTCCCAGCCACTTGAGAGGCTGAGGCAGGAGGATTGCTTGAGTCCCAGAACTTGAGGTTGCTGTGAGCTATGGTGATGCCACTGCACTCTAGCCCACATGAAAGAGCAAGACCCTCTCTAGGAAAAAAAAAAAAAAGAAAGCAGAAAGAAAATACCTCTTTTTTCATATAAGAATCTTACAAATACAGTTTTTTAATACAATTTCTTCATAGCTTATGGGATTTCCTTTTCTCAGACTAATCTTCTTCCTCCGTAGTTCAAGTTTGTAAAGTTTTTCTATAGGTCCGATTCATAAAATTTTTCTTTAATAAAAACTCTCTGGTTAAAGAAAGTTGTTTAATTTTCTTATCTTTTGGATTAGAATGGAAAACTTCTCTCTCAACAAAGGAGCAACCCAATGGTAGTGCATGGAGTTTATGACTTTCACCAGGGCACATACGTATGTGATTACACTCAGTCGGATAACACAAGTTCATGGACAGTCAGAGCTGTTGTTCAAGTGAAAACCGTTGGTAAGTGAGATTTTTGTCTCAGGATTTGAGATCTTAACCCCAATTGGCCAAATTAAAATTATCTTCCTTTGGCTTAGTTAAAAAAAAAAAAAAAAAGATAGTTGTATATTTGCAGTCATGAAAAGCCTTGAATGTGGCCAAACATCATTTTCCCACTGACCCAGTTCCCATCCCCCAGGGAAGGCTTGGTTCTGAACCACGTTCAAGCTGTCACAAGTTGGGTTGTCCATGCATTGGTCTCTGATTTGCTTTTGCAATAAATTAAAAATACATTAAATATATTCCACACACAGAAATATTAAGTGACATCCATGTACCTATCACCAGCTTTAACCACGTTGATGTTTTTCCATGTGCTTAAAATCTTGTTTTTTGTCTGTTCCATAAAGGAACAAAACATTGCAGATGTAGCCTGAGGTCTATGCCCCATCCCTCCCCTTGCCCTTTCTGTGCCAGTATAGTCACATCTTGTCGTTAACTTCCTTCCCATTTGTGTATTTATGCTTTTTCTACATATGTATGTATCTATTCATAAAATATTGTTTTGCTATGGAATGTGTTTTGTGTCACAAGCACATGGCATCATACTGAGTTCTCATTTTGCCAAATACACCCTTATCAGTAACCAACAGATTCCTGTTATTACCAAATGGTATTTGGTGTTATCAGACTTTTTGATTGGCATTATGTGGGATTTCTTTCTTTTTTTTTTTTTTTCTCCCAATTTACACTGCCCTGACTAATAATTGGTTAAATGCCTTGTCATATGTCTATTGGAACATTGGATATTTCTCTCTACGGCTTATCTATTTTTGCCCTAACTTTTCCCTTGGGTTGTTCTGCAAGTATCAGCATGAATAAACTACATGATGTAACTAATTTAACCATGGCTTACAGAGTCAAAACATCACAGAGCCAGTCATTCATGCTTTGTATCAAAGACCTACAGAGTGGTTGACTTAGCTCTTAGTAAAGATATTAATCAATTTTATCTCCTCTTTTATTGTAACATAGAAACCACATGGAGCACCGAAGACCAAGTTAAACACCCCTGCCTACTTCCTCGCCCTGGCACCCTCTAGTACTTCAGATTGGTTTTATTTTATTTTAGATTTCATATATATTAGATTTCTCCTTGAAAGAGAAGTTAGATGTGAATCCTCCACTTGCACACTGTTTTCCCCCTCCAAGTGATGTGTAATTGTTCTTTTACTCAGCCTTCACTCAGCCCTTCAGATTCTCAGTGGCATAGTCTGCTTTTCTCTCCTTCAAAGGACACCTTGCCCCATCTATTGCATCTATTTCAATCAAGCCTTCTCCGTCATCATTCCTGTCTTCCTCATCGATGCATTCATTCTTACATTTATTCTTTCCCACACAAATATTTACCATGCATCTAATACGTGTCAGGCTTGAAGCTAAGTGTGTAAGAACAAGCACCTGAGCTCTTTATCTGGCCTCTGAGAACTTACCATTTGGGGAGCAGACAGGTGGGAAGTAGGCTACCACAATACAGGGTGGCGAGAGAAAGGGGAGCAGTGGGCATATGGGAGGCCCACCCAGGCCAGGTGAGAAGAGCTAGCTCAGTGAAGGTGGACGCTGCCATTCCAGGCTGAGGGAGCAGCACAGCTGTTGGGCAGGAGACGAAGGAGGGCATGGTACACCCAGAAGGAGCAGGAAGGTCAGCTGAGGGGGAGGCTGTGGAAGGGGCTGACCTCACACTGTTCTAATAAGCTTGGATTTTATCCCAGGAACAATGGGGTGACACTGAGGGTTTCAAGCGGGAGAGTGTCATGAATAGATTTGTATTTGAGGTAGATCACTCTGTCTGGTGTGCAGAAAGTGGGTTTGAAGTGCAAGAATGGAGGCAGGGAGAGGAGTCAGCAGGTTGCTGAGGTCAAGCAGACAATTGCTGAAGGGACCTGAACTGGGGAGTGGTGGGAGACGAGGTGAAGTTCGTAGGCAAATCTGAAGCATTGAGTGATTGGGAGTGGGAAGAGGGAAGGAGGAGCCAAGGGTAAGAGCCAGGTTTTGAGTTGGGCAAATAGGCCAAATGCCTGCAAGGTACGGAGTCTGTGAGTGCAGAGGCTGACAGAGCACATGGCTGGGGTACAGCAGGTGTGGGTCCTGTCCTTAAAAGATGCCTTGGGGTGCTCTGTGAGTAGACTCAGCAGAGGTAATGAGAAGGGCCTGCATGAGTGAGTCAACAGAACGTGACGATGGATTTTGTGTAGAAAATAGGAGAAAGAGAGAAATCAAGGATGTTTCAGTTTTCTGGCCCAGGCAAATTGGTGAATGTTGGCCCCATTTAATAAGACTGAAAATGCTGAAGAAAAACAGGGTTTAGAGGAGATTAAGTATGATGCTTGGAAGGTCTTGTAGTCATCCAACTCATGATCACAAGTGGGTATTTGGATAAACCAGCCTGCAGAAGCTCGGGCTGCAGGTGTGAATGTGAGAATGGCCAACTTTTCCAAGATACCTACAGCCAAGGAATTGAATGGGATTGCCTAGAAAGTGGGGGTAGAGAGAGGAGGGTCTATCACAGGGCCCTCCAACACTTGGAAAGGTGGGGGAGAGGAGGAAGATCCCCAACAGAACCAGAGCATGCGTATAAGAATGCACATTGGCGAGTTTATGCCAAGGGAAGGATGGGGAGAAGAGCAGGGGAGGGAGTGAAATTGATGATGCAGAGAGAGAAAATCGCAGGCACTATGGCCCTTCATAGGGAGGAGTGAACTGCACTCCCCGGGGGGAGCAGGAAGAGTGAAAGAGCACTGAGAAAAGAACTGACATGCAAAAGAGGCCCAGAGTAAGGGGTGCCCACAAGGACACAGAGCAGTGAGCGCAGAAGTTGAAGGAGAGGACAGGAACGCGGGTTGGAAAAGGAGAAAGGGTCTCAAAGAGAGCGTGGCCAACAGTGCCAATGCTGTGGAGAGGTAAAGTAGATTAAAAACTCAATTGTGCCCAGTGAATTTAGGCGCAAGGGTGTCACTGGTGACTTTGGCCAAAGCAGTTTCAGTGGAATGATTGCAACAGAAATAAGACTCCATGGCAGGTGAGGGAATGGAGGAAATGAGCACAGAGGATTCTGTTTAAGAATTTGGCTGGGAAAGAAGGAGAATGGGTGAGGCAGGAATGGAAGGAAGAGGCTGTCTTCTCTGTTTTAAGACAATGAGACTGAGCATACTGAGCATAGGTAAATCCTGATGGGAAGGATAGAGAGAGAAAGAAAGAGAAAGAGTGAGATAAAGACACAGGACAGAGATGGTATAACTGAAGTAAGGTCACTGAGAGGTAAGAGTGGATAACATCGAGAATAAAAGCCCTGAAGTTTCCTTTATCAGGAGATGGGACACCTTCAGGAGGAAGTTTGACAGTGGACGCAAATTGAAAGTTTGTGGCAGGGAGCTAAAGGATAAGATTATTAACTAAGAGCTGCACTCTCGTTTATTTTGAAACAAACCAGGAGTTTAAGGATGGAGGGGGCGGGCTTAGATCTACTTGACTTGTACAGTTTCTCAGGTGGAGTCTTCTTTCTGTTGGATTGCTCAGCCAGATAGCATCAAAAAGAAACCTTGTAGGAGAAGATCAGGACAGGGACTCAAGTCTACAAAGGATGAACAGAGTTGGTGAGGAAGAAAAGGCACCCAGGCAAATACAGATTAATCAAGGACCGACGTTTTACTAACACCTGAAACCTGATGTCACAGCCATTCTGGGGACAAGCTTATCACATGGAAACTTGAGTTCCTAGACTTGTGGATTATGGATAAAATTTGAAGAGGGAGATCCAAAACATTTAGATCAAACTGTGGCCACAAACTCACATCTTCAGCAAGCAGGCCTTCAGATTTCTTAATGCAAATAATGATTTTTATTGTCATCTTTTAGTGAAAGACACTAATCTCAAGCCAGACATTCTGGATCCCATCCAGGACACACTGGAAGTAGAACTTGGTAAGCTGGGCTTTATCATCCTCGAATGACATGTGCGTCTGAGAGCAGGTCTAAGTGTGATATAAGGAAGAGAGCATTAGCCTTTCCAGTCAACCAGAATTGGGTGTGAATCTTGACTCAGTCTCTGACTAGTTGTGTGACCTTACACATTTACTTAATCCTTCTAAACCTCAGTCTTTAAATCTGCATATAAACTCTGGGAGGCTGAGGTGGGAGGATTGCTTGAGCTCAGGAGTTCGAGACCAGCCTGAGTGAGAGCGAGACCCCGTTTCTACTAAAACTAGAAAGAAATCAATTGGCCAACTAAAAATATATAGAAAAAATTATCTGGGAATGGTGGTGCATGCCTATAGTTCCAGCTACTCGGGAGGCTGAGGCAGAAGGGTTGCTCGAGCCCAGGAGTCTGAGGTTGCTGGGAGCTAGGCTGACGCCACGGCACTCTAGCCCGGACAGTAGAGTGAGACTCTGTCTCAAAAAAATCAATCAATCTGCAAATAAGTATCAAAACACTGATCTTACAAGGTTGCATTGAGAAACAATGGGACAATGTATGCTAAGTGGCTGGTGCATTGAATATGACTGATAGAATTTAGATTCTTTCTTAATTCCCTACGGGAACAGATGGTTATGTATATTGGTTAGGTCCATTGAGTACATCTGTAAATGTACCAACTTGAGTAGCATTAACCCTTAAGACTATGATGTTTGGTCTGGCCTTTAAAAGCATTGCAGTGGAATACTATAAGCTCTGCTTAAACAATTTGCATTCCGAAGTAGTGTCTTCTGCTGGGCAGAGGGGAAAGTGACTTCCCTGTGGTCTCCTTTTATTTTGTCAATTTCAATAACATCTATATCTTTCCACATAGCCAAATAAGAATTACTCTATTTAAAACCAATTGCCAGTTGTTTTACTTAAATAAGTATTCCTTTACCTGCGAATAAAAGATTTATTTTTGTAGGAATAAATGTAAAAGTATATATTATGGTGTAAGATCAGTAGGTGGCAGTAGTGGCCTATCTTGATTACAGAAATTGCAGTAGCCATATGGGCAACATCACAAGAATGGAAGGAGGGAGAAAGGAGGAAAAAATAAATTAATTTGAAATAGTCAAGTTAAATATGGTATTAGTGAATTTAAGGTATCACTGCTTAAAAAACATTAAGGTGCAATGATGAGTTTTCAAATGGAGTTCCTAATCGTTTCATGGTTAGATAGTAAGTGTGAGTCAGAGCGTACTTGGGTAACTCTTGTGGAGCAAATGGGTAGAAAGAAGAAAATCTAATAACATGCATGCTCGTCCCTAGGTCATTGTTCAGAAAAGCATTGTTCAGAAAATGGGATTGTTCAGAAAAGCATCTGAATATCTAAAGAATTTTTTCTTTAAACTACATGCTACAATAACCTCATGATTTTTATTTAATATAGAAATATTGGTTAGAAAAACGTTTTCTATTGATGTACCTTGTCCTTCACTGGTTCTGTTAAAAGTAGAGCTGGTCACTGAAGCTGCTCATTTTCTTAGTGTCTCTATCAAGACTTCTAGTGATACGATCGTGCTCATCTTCATTTTAGGAACATACAGTTACATGGTTGAGATAACAAAATCACTCATTAAAGACAAAGATACCTGGTTTTGTGTGTGCCTGAGTGAGAACAATGTAGGTGTTTCATCATTTCTGACACAAACCCGCAACCCCTACTGTCAGCAAACAGTTTTCTGGGCAAGTCTTCCTCCCCCGCACAGGACAAAGCTTTCTCATCACTGCCTTCCTGTTTTCTCTGGCCTCTGCATTTTCAGGAAAGCCATTAAGGATTAGCTGCAGAGCACGATTTGGCTTTGAAAGGGTCTTTAAGCCTGTGATAAGATGGTACATCAAAGATTCTGACCGGGAGTGGGAAGTCTCGGCACCTGAGGCCAAAAGGTGAGAAAACTCTTGGCCTCTATTCCCTGTAACCCAGAGAAGAAGCTTGCACCTTTAGAAACTTCTAAAATACACACACAGAGTCTACGGTGTAGCCAACAGCACCAATTAGTGGTGAAAATAAAAGTACAGAAATGCAAAGTGAAAAGGGCCATGAAATGAAATATTTAAGTTGTGTTAAAGCTCAATGTGTAGCAACAGTGTGATGTGGCTGCTATAAAAGTCAAGCTATGAAGTAGACAGACATACTGGCTTAGGCTTTAAGAGAAGTAGCACTTCCGACAAATGGGAAAGAAAGCCCCAGCTCCCATGTCGCTTGTGCCGTCCACTCAGAGCATGTAGTGAATTCAGGGTCCTTGATGTGCTGAGCAGTGTGGGAAGTCTCCAAGGGAAGTGGCACCGTTATAAGGAGCCTGGCAAAAAAGAATATGTGAAGTGAATGAGGCACAGTTGAAACAACTTAACCTGGAAAAGGAGACTGAGAAGTTGTCTCTCTGTCTTGACCTACTTGGGAGCTATCATGTATTATGAGAAATTAGACCTAGTTTGTTGCTCCCTGGAGCACAAAACTCAGTTCAGTGGTCAGAATCAGTGGTGAGAGGTTTTGACCAACACAAAGGAAAAGTCTAGACATTTGGAGCTAACCAATGTCTCAAAAAGTTGGACTCCAGTCCCCAGAGGGGTCAAGGGGCTTGGGTCCAATCATCCCCAATCAGACACGTGGCTAAAGGATACATTCTCTCATTTTTTCCAAGCTCTCACCCAAACTGGGAGTCTATGCATTAAGTACCTTCTCCTGATTTTTGGAACATTTCAATGAACAAATATGACATCATTCTGAAAAGTATACATCATTACAAAACATAAAGGACAGATTTTCCCCTCCCCCCTCTTTTTTCCAAGGACAGATTTTGATAACAACAATAAAATTTAGCAAGAACTCCTAAGTTCAGGAAAGTCACTGGGGTCCATCTTAATCTGACATTAGGTTGAAGTTCAGAGTAGGAGAGTATGGCAAAGAAAGTATACTTTGATGTCACCCACGCTTGGGTTTGAGTTTCTTCTCTATGTAGTAACAATGTGACCCTTAACCCTGGCAAGACTCCATCACCCCATCCATAATCCATGGATAGCAACGTCCACAGTGCAAGGTCACTGTACAGGGGAGATACAGGAGGGGTGATATGCTTATCACAGTCAGAGCAACCCAGCCTAAAACATTGTCCCTATAAACATGATTTCTTAACATGAAGACACATTGTAGACTTGCAAAATTGTGAGTAAATGGCAAGACTCACAACTCCCTGGATGGGGTAGAACGGCACAGGCCCCGGAATCAGGCTGCCACTCCCCAGCGGTGTGACTGGGGCTGCTCACTCACCTTCTTTGCCTTTGCATGTCACTGGCTAAGTTGGGATGATCGTATTATTTTTCTGTAAGGTTCCTGGGAGGTGAGGAGTGGAGGAGATTAGAAAGTCCATATTCTCTACTCAGAGGAGTGCCCAGTGCATAGTAAACCCTCAGTAGGAATTAGTCATTTTTAATATTATTCTTACAGTATTGTTATTATCTGTTCTCATGGGGAATTCTTAGAGTAAGGAAGGTCAGATGAGACCCCAGAGGAAATTACATCTTAGTGCAAATGCTTAGTGGAGTCAACAACTGAATCAAAAATGAGCCCTCTTTGCCCATCTTACATTCTTCTGAATCTTCTTACACTATAGATCTCACAGTTCTTCTGAAAGCCAAACTGGTGGCTGTTTATAAGAGTTCCAAATGCTGCACATGGATGTTATTTTATGTAATTAAATGATTGTGGTGTTTTTTTCTTCTCTCTTTTCCCAGTATTAAATCCACTCTAAAGGACGAAATTATTGAGCGTAATATAATCTTGGAGGAAGTTACTCAGAGTGATCTTCACAGGAAGTTTGTTTGCTTTGCCCAAAATTCCATCGGGAACACGACCCAGTCCATCCAACTGAAGGAAAAGAAAGGAGGTATGCCTGGAAGTTTGTCCCAGAATATATGCAACTGATTTTACCTGAAAGGGGAGGAACTTTCCAAAAGAATGATGTAATGATGATAGCAACTAACATTCTCCAGAGGCAGACATTGTTCTAAGCGCTTTGTTTGTGTTAACCCATTTAAGACCTTGATAAAGCCAGATGACAGTAAATTGCATATTAGTGGTCCAGAGCTGGTCCTCTTAACTAATACTCTGCATATGGGGGCTGTGTTGGAAAAGCCATTCATTCATTCACTCACTCATTCATTCATTCTATAGATACCTACAGGGCATGACCTGTATGGCAGGCATTGTGCCAAGACCTAGCTCCCTTTCTTATTTTCCTTTCCTGGCTTCCAAATCCAGATAACATGATGGATTCATGTTCTGATGGATGGAGAACGGAGGCAAGAAAGAGTAATCATGTTCAGTGTTCAGAATGATATGTGTATGTCACAGACCACAGCCTTTTAAAAAGCTGGAGTAGAAATTCCAGGTGTGAAATAGCTTTTACACATTGCTTTAAGAAGATGCCCAGAGATGAGAGTTGATATCATTCATTCATTCATTCACTCATCCAATTAATAGTTGACTATAGTGCAAGCAGATTTGAATGTGTGTGAGGCTCAAGCCAGACAGAAGTTTGCTCCTGGGCTGTAGTGGATGCTCTATCGAGGTGACTTCTCTCATTGGGGATGTGAAGGAGAGCCCTGTGTTGGGTACCAGGGAGAGTGCAAAGGTAGGCCACATGTGACTCCAGGTCTCAGGAAGTTTAAACTTAGTAGGGATGACAATCCAAGAAAATAATTTACAGTATGCAGTGCGAGAGATGCAAATGGATTGTGTGGAAGCGTATAGGGAAAAAATAAATAAACTGGCTACAATGTATTCCCCAGGTCATGCTGATCAGGAATTGCCCATTCCCCTGGATCTAGAGTTTGTTAGAAGATAGTCTTCAAGATGTGATTTAAAACATTCCCAGGTTTGAAAGAACTGCTGCCAGTGGCAGCGATAAAACAGTGATAAAACAGTGGGGGCAGGAGAGGGTGCTGGGCGGGCCATGCATCAGCCTGAGTGGGCTCAGCCCAAGACTGCCGCCTCTGCACCTGCTCATGGCCGCTGTGTTTCCCCAGTGCTGTTCCTGTACATCCTGCTTGGCACCGTCGGGACGCTGGTGGGCATGCTGGCGGCGAGCGCGCTGCTCTACAGGCACTGGATTGAAATAGTGCTGCTGTACCGAACCTACCAGAGCAAGGACGAGACGCTCGGAGGTAAGGTCACCCCAACATAGCACCCTCTGCCTTGCCCTCTCGTAATTGACTTAGAGCAGGACAATAGAAAATGCCATCACTGCCCCTTGACTTTGTTTCCTCGGAGTTATCTTAGGCGAGAAAACTTCAGGTGCCTCCTGCCAGCCAGGGTGGAGCTTGTGGGAAGACCTCAAGAAAGAGGGGTTCCCTGATGGATAAAGTCATGCCCCTGAGGTGTTGAGACCTTCCTCCAAGTCTGGTGGCTTCACACTGGGAAAGGCTAGAGAAACGATGTTTTTTTTTCATTCCAGTTGCCAGGAATCTTGCAGGCAATGCTATTTGTGAGTCATGTTGGACTTGAGAATAATCTCTCTGCTAACCAACCTAAAGCAAGATGTGCAAACAACTTAACAACGCTGTGCCTTGGTTTCCTCATTCATAAACTAAAATTGTAATAGCATCAATCACAAAGGATGCTGTGAGGGCTCACTGACATATTAGTAAGACATACTAAGCATTTAGAATGGCACCTAGCACATAGTAAGCACTCAGCACGTGCCAGCTATTGCTGTTAATAGTTTTTGAGGACTGGAGCATATGCCCGTCGTGGCTATTAGCTACTTTAATTTTCAAAGAAATCCACTAAACCAGGCAGAGAGAGATGAAGTCACGTGCCCCAGTTTGAATCACTGTAAGGCGTTAGAGCTTGGGATTTAGACCCAGGTCATCTGGCTGAAGAGTTCCCATCAGCTATTACTTCCGTCAGCCTCATCTGTACAATGAGAAGCTTTAGGGTGGTGCAAGTGCTGCCCAAAGTGGGAAATCCTGCAAAATGCAAATGCTATTACTATTTATAAAGTGTCTGTCCATTTTCCCATGAGATAGGATAATCATGTTCGTTAATGTTTGCTTCTTTAGAATAGAAAAGCTATTTCTACTTTTTTCTAATCCTGGAATTTTCTAAGGTTAGAATGTTTACGGTTTTAGTAAATCATTCTGTTGCTCAGAAAGAGCACGATCCCCTTCTGCTGGATTTCATGGATAGTTATTGATCTCACTGGGAGGCCTCTCCAAACTCCAGTGCTTTTTCCACACTAGGAATTCAGTGAGGAGCTGTCAGATCCCAGGGGAAAGGGCGAGTAAAGAAATGCATCAGCTATATCTTTCTTTAGACTAATTACTGAGAATACATACTAGAAATCCTTAAGCCAAAAGTGTTTTTAAGATTTATTTTTTTAAAAAATTAGCTTTTTCAGATGGAGCAAATTATTGAATCCATGTCTTACTCGTTTCCCTAGGCAACTTCATAGGTCTTTTACTGAAATGCTATTTACCTTAAGATTCTAGAGCTTGTGTAGAAGACTCAATCAACTTTGAAACATTTCAATGTGTCCTTTCTCTTTCTATTTTGCAAAGACAAAACAGTAATCAGATCTGGAGGAAGAACTAGGTTTTTAAGCACAGTGGTGCAGTGCCCTCTGCTGGACAACATGACATTTTTCAGTAAAATGATTGCTTTTGGTTAATGCTGAATATCTAAAATTTTAGATGTAGAATGTTAGAATTGTGGAGGACCAAGAAGGACAGATAATACTCCACTCTCTAATTTTATGACTAAAGAAATTTAGTTTCCAAATTATGGAAAAATAATAGTTTGCTGGGGTTTCACATGATATGGAAGGAATATAGGCAACTCTGGTGTGTGATACATTTACACTGCAAAGCACTTGCACTTACTTGCCAGCTGCACCCTTGGAGTTTCTCCTTTGCACCTGCACGATCAGGTGCTTTACAGATGAACATCTCGACCTCGCCCGGGCTCTTTGGCGTCCTCCTCTCTTGACTCTTGGACCTTACTTTTGGGTAGCTGCACTTGCATCTGCCTAGGCCTCTTTTTAGATCCACCTTGACCAGATAATATTGCTAAATAGCATCAGACACCAGTGCTATTGTTTACCATTTTGTAACAACCCTTGACAGGGGCCGTGGGAAGTGCTGGGATATGAACCCTGTGTGTCCTATTCCAAACTGAAGTCCAGTGTGTTAACCTCTGGAATTTTCTACTTCCAGTTAGTTCCTTAGCATGTCCCAGTAATCAACGTGCATTTGTAATAGTATTGTCAGCACAAGCATATGAAATCCTTAAAACACCCCACAAGAAATTCTATAAATACAGGTTCTCATTAGAAGGGAGGGAATGGACATTGATCTTGTGCCTGCTATGAACCAGACATTAAGTACTCCATATACATTCGTTATCTTATGAAACCCTTAAAACAGCCCCCTGGGGAGTTAATGTTACCCTCATTTTACGTATGGGGATTCAAACATAGGTGTATGTGCTATCAGCTCTCCACGGAGGTAATTTTTTCTCCTACGGATGCAATGTGTTGGGTGTTAGCAGTACTTTGCTCACTGGATCTTATCACGCTTTGATAGCACAGTCTCCTCTTTGATGTGTAACTAATAAGACAGAAACACTGCAGATGCAAAGGAGGCTCAGAGGAACTCCCCTGTACGTGAGATTTAATCATAGAAGGTCCCAGCTGTTTGATGTAACCTCAGTGACGATGCAGGATTGCTTCATAAATTAGAACGCAATTGTGGGTGGACAGTCAATACCACTCAGCGGTGCCATTTTGAAAGGGGCACAGCTGCTGCTGTTCATTTTTCGAATCAATTTTGTAAGTTCTCAAATCTGATTTTTTATCCATTTACCATATGTTTCAAGCACATGTACGTGTACCATGATAGTCAAAAATTGTAAATGGCCTACTTTTTTTTTTTATTGTTCCTCTTCCTCAGATAAAAAGGAATTCGACGCTTTTGTATCCTACGCGAAATGGAGCTCTTTTGAGAGTGAGGCTGCATCATCTCTGAGTGAAGAACACTTGGCCCTGAATCTGTTTCCTGAGGTTTTGGAAAACACGTATGGCTACACCTTGTGTTTGCTCGAAAGAGACGTGGCCCCAGGAGGAGGTAGGTCTTGCAAGCCAAGAAAAAATACAGCATAAAAAGGGCAATTAAATGCAAGCTCTTTTTAAGTGTTTTCTGTTGTTCTTCCTTTTGGGATATACATCGTTTTGTGAGGTTTCATGAACTTAGAACATCTTGGGCAACAACACAGAAAAACATGTATTCAAGTGACCTGTACTATCGTCATAAAAAAAAAAAATTCCACCTTCAGAAGACAACAATAACGTGGGGTCCTAGGAAGACCTTCCAAAACAAAGAAATCTTTCCTGGCTTCGCAGCAGGAGGTTGTCTCTGTTGTCCCAAACAGGTGCCCCCCCCCTCCCACACACACCTGCACTCCCTGATTTCTGGGACTCTGCCCTCTACAAACTTCAGCGTGGTTCGAGTAGGCTCCTCAGGCCTGGGCCCAGTCTTGGCCACCGTGAGGCATCTAGACTTTGGGCTGTCCTGGCCTCCCTGGCCTCACATACTCCCACCAAAGAGTCTGGGACATTCCAGGACCCCTGTTACTCCAACTTACCTAGGTCCAACGTGCTTTGCTCCTAGAGGAATTGACAATATGGGGAGTCAGATCACAAAGGGAGGAATGTAAAACTGAGGGTCACCAGACACTAGAGTATATCTTCAATTATCGATAGAGTTGATACATCAAAAGTGATAGCATAAACATGTCTCCTTTCCTCCTCATGTAAGAGTACTTATTACAACGAACTCTCTGGATAGATCTGGGGAGATTCAACGTTATTGTGATTCACGGTTTAACAATTTCAATTGACAATACTTAAATTCTTTATTTCCAGTCTACACAGAAGACATTGTGAGCATTATTAAGAAAAGTAGAAGAGGAATATTTATCTTGAGCCCCAACTACGTCAATGGACCCTCCATCTTCGAACTACAAGCAGCCGTGAATCTTGCCTTGGCTGATCAAACACTGAAACTCATTTTAATTAAGTTCTGTTGCTTCCAAGAGCCAGAGTCTCTACCTCATCTTGTGAAAAAAGCTCTCAGGGTTTTGCCCACAATCACTTGGAGAGGCTTAAAATCAGTTCCTCCCAGTTCCAGGTTCTGGACCGAAATGCGCTACCACATGCCTGTGAAAAACTCTAAAGGATTCACGTGGAACCAGCTCAGGATTATCCCAGGGGTTTCTTGCTGGGAAAGACTCAGTAAAACAGAATCCACTGGGAGGAGCTCCCAGCCCAGCAAACGGTAGAGACACCTTCCTTCCAGTCCCAGGGACAGAGATACTGCTGGGCAGAACACACAGCACAGATCAGGGTGATAGGAAATTGAAACAGTTTTCCGACAGCCACAAACAAGCCTGAGAGACACTGGGACGAGAGGCTGTGGTTTGGAGCCTTTGATTTCCTGGACTGGACAAAGGGAGAGTAAATCCTCTAGACCTTGTGTACACTCAGCACACAACACGCCTGAGACCTTCCCAGTGGTCTGAGCAGAATCAGCAGGTGCAGCTGCCTGGTGGCCATGGACTGTCACATCTATCCTGTATTGTACATATGACCTTATGTACACTTGCTGTCAAATAAATATTTTTATTAGAAATGCGTGATTTAAATTCTGCCTAAAGCATTTCTGTAAAGAAGGCAATTTTTATTCCATGTTCTCCCATCACCTCTGGAGCACAAAAAATAAGTGTCAAAGATCGAGATGGATGGGACACAGAGTAGACAGGGCTGTTGTTAGTTTCTACTATGTCCTTACAGGAGGTGTGGCCTCTGGGTGGAAGGAGCCCTTTTCTCTGGGCTGATGCAGTCTGTGCCAGGATATAGGCTTGGGGAGAAGGGTAGGGTTAATCTTAGTTCCTCCTTGTGATGTTGGTCAGAGACCTTTGTTCTGGAAATAAAGTATGCAGCCTTACCCTGGACATAAAATATACAGCCTCACCCTGGACCACTGGAAATAGGAGCCAATTAGGCCAAAATTATTAGGCGACTGAGGAGACAGGGAATGTGTGAGCAGTTCCATACAACTTAGAGAGGCATTGGCAAGAGTCACCAGCCACGCTAAGAGTCTGAGAAATCAATGCACACACTAGTTAAAAGGCAGAGAGAGTGGAGCTTGAACAGGCTTTAGTCTGAGCCATTTGGGTACTGCGTGCTTCCTGACCTAGTGGTCTCAGTTTCAGCCCTCCTAAGTAATGGAGTGATGGGCTGGAGGGCTAGACAAGGCTAATTTCACTCTCATAATTTTGTGTTCTTTACGAGAGTTCAACCTGCAGTTAAAATAGTGTTCTAGTCATACATGGACATCAAACCCTCACGCTCTGTCCTCCCTGATGGGATGGAGTGATTCATCATTTGAGCAATAAAGAAAAGCAACTTTTGGGCTCATTCACATGTAATGGGTCACATCCACGCAATGCGATCAAGTTCAGAGTGGCTAAAAGTCACGGCCATCTGGCCACTCCTGGTGCCTGTGCGAAATGCTCTTCTGCTCATTCTTCACAGAGGCACCCACATCATAAAAACCACGGTGGCTTTGGCACCAAGCAACATCCTTGTTGGAAATTTCAGTGATAGAGTTAACGATGAGTTAAAGGGTATAAATTATTCCTGGAGGAAGTTTCTGGTGGGAAGGATCATTGCAGGGTGTCAGTGGGGAGGAACCCACACTGTCATTGTGCCTTTGTGCCCTGGTGATGGCCAGGATCCCTGGCTTTTCTGCCAGCTGCTCTCTGAGACTTAAGGCTTAGAAATTTCTGTTGGCCAGTTCATTCAGGTTTATCTTATTCTCAGATAGATGTTACTGTAACTGTGCTATCCAGAGGTCTAGAGTTCTGTCCTTAGCTTTATAGGAAATCAAACTGAGCCTCAGGTTCATACATACACAAAAGGATATATATCTAGCTCTGATATTTACAGGATATACTCTTTCCAGGTTACTAGGTACCCTGAACATGATAAATTAGCATTCAGAACAAAGGGTTATTTATATTTCTTACATGTAAGTCAACCAAAACAAAGCAGATAACCAAAACAAGTGTTCTATGTATAAGAGACTGGTTGTAACCAAACAATTGGACACAGTGGAATATAATTAGTAAAAAAGTGTTATTATTATGGGGTTCTCTTTCACTTTGAAAATGTGTGGATGATGAAAAGTTTGGATGATGGCCAGCCTATTTCTAATACACACTGTAGAGTCCTCCTTCCTGATCCTGTATAATAGCCTAGGCATTTTTCACAGCTTTCCCAGTCTCTGTTAGTTTTTAATATCTGTATTTAACATATCTGTTAGTTCCAGGTTGTAATTCCAAGTAAGATGCAGTAAACACACATCATCCTGTGTCTTCCTCTTATTTCAGCTACAAAACCTATACAAAATGCAAAAAAAAAAATCAATTTGAGGATTCTAAAAAGTAAATAAAAGCTGGAAGGTTACAGAAGACAAGAATTCAAAATTCCACAATTTGATTTTCCTCAAATTTCTCTTGACTTAACCTTAGTACAGTTTGAAACCCAGAAGTAGACCTCAGTGATAACAGAAAGTGCTCCAAAAGAAGCCCTCTGGTTCTAGCCTGAAGACTAGGAAAGGGATTTCCTAACACTCCTGCATTTTCCCTTCTATGTTCTTTCATTGCCCAGCCCCTAAACAATCCTGTGGTGGCAGCAGTGGCACCAACAAAAGCAGTGGCAATAGAGGTCCTCAAGGGCCTACATCTCTGAGGAGGGGGAATTGTCCACTATGATGTAAGGAGCTGTGGTCCCAAGAGGCTGTGGCAAACTTCTATTGTTTTTTTCTCTCTTCGTGTCCTTTTACCATTTGGTTACACAGGTGGATTAGTTAGGAGAAGTGCATTGTACACTGGGGTAAATAAAGCCCCAATACCCTGGCCAGAGAACTGCACAGAACTATACAGGAGAGAGGAGGCTTATGGAACCAGAAAGTGCTGTGGAGATGACAGACAGAGAAGAGCTCAGGAAAATGAACCCATAAAGCAGTTGATAAACTCCTGGGCTCATCCCTAAGCTGCACATATATGACTCTGACTTTAAAATGCAATACTACAAACTTTGAGAATTGAACTATAGGATAGAGCACTTCTGAGTCCCAGACTGGCCACTGTAAGGGGGTATATGTATATATAGTAGGTCCATATAGGACTGAAAGGCAGTGAAGTAGAACTGACATTGAAACCACAAGTCTGCTTAAAGTTTGGGGCCTTAATCCCACTGGATCAACTGCCTGCTGAAACAAAAATTATATTCTACATAGGATTTCAACATGACTCAGAATTGTATGACATAATAATTAAAACATTCAGGAGGCAATCTGTTGAAAGCAAAATATGACATTTTCTCATAGCATTTTCAAGATAGGTAGATGTAATATGTAAGTTATCTATGACATAAAGGAGAGAGGGTAGGGAGACTTTTATGATAGTAAGGTATCTACATACCACTAGAAGTGGTAAAATACTGATTCTAAGTAGAATGTGAAAATAATAGTATGTTATATTTTAATTCATTGGGCAACCACAAAAACAAACAAAAAAAACCAAATAGTGTTAAAACATGATAGACAATGGAATATTATTCAGCCTTTAAAAAAGAAGGAATTGGTGCGATATCCTACAACATGGGTGAACTTGAGAACATTAGGTGAAATAAGCCAGACACATAAAGGCAAATACTGCATGATTCCACTTATATGAGGTATCTAAAATAGTTAAATTCATAAAATCAAAGACTGAAATGGTAGAGACTGGAGAGACTCCAGAGACTGGAGGCCAGAGGAAATGAAGAGTTATTAATCAACAGACATAAGGTATCAGTTAAGTAAGATAAATAAACTCTAGAGATCTGCTGTGCAACATTGTACCTACAGTCAACAATAATGAATGGTACATTTAACATTTATTAAAAGGATAAATCTCATGTTAAGTGTTTTTACCACTTTAATTATTCCATTTAAAAAAAACCTCACATTTTTAAATGGAATAATAAAAATGTTTAAATAACCCAAAAGAAAAGAAAAACAAAAGAACAAAAACCTGAGGAAATAAACAGAAATCAAATAATAAAACTGTAGACAAAAATCCAAACAATAATTATATGAAATATAAAATATCTAAACACAATAATTAAAAGACAGAGATTAACATTATTGATTTTTTAAATGACTCAACCTTATTTTTATTGGAGATATCTCATTACAATAAACATACTTCAAATATAATGACAAAGGAAGGTTAAAAGTAAAATTTTAGATACAAATACATTATATGAACATTAATTAAAAGAAAGATAGAGTGCCTATGTGAACATCAGCTAAAGCAGACTTCAGAGCAAAAAAATTTACCAGGGATAAAGATAAATATTACATTATGATAAAAGGATAAATTTACCAAGAAGTCATAACAATCTTAAATGTGTGTGTACCTAACAAAAGTGCTTTGAAAATACATGAAGGAAAAATTTACAAAACTGAAAGGAGAAATAGAAAAATCCACAATTAAAGTTGGAGACTTCAACATTCTTCTCTAAGGTATTGGTAAAACTGGTAAACAGAAATTTAGCAAGGATGTGGAAGAACTGAACACCACCACTGACCTGGTGTTTTTCTGGACCTGCTTGACAATTGTAGGATTCTCCACTGAACAACAGCAGAATACACATTCTTTTGATGTGCACATAGAATATTCATCAAGATAAACCATATCCTAGATTGTAAGATAAACATTAACAAAAATTTAAAAATTGAAATTATACAAACTATGTTCACTATTTATAATGAATTTACACTAGAAATTATTAACAAAAAGATGACAGAAAAATCTGAAAACTCTTAGAAATTAAACAACACATTTCTAAATAATCCATAGATAAAAGAGGAAGTCTCAAAGGAAATGAAATAATATTTTTAAATGAGTGGAAATAGATATGTAACATATCAACATTTGCTGGGTGAGACTACAGCCATGCTTAACAGGAAGTATATAGTATTAAATACTTATAAAAGAAAAAATAGGCCGGGTGCGGTGGCTCACGTCTGTAATCCTAGCACTCTGGGAGGCCAAGGCTGGCGGATTGCTTGAGGTTAGGAGTTCGAAACCAGCCTGAGCAAGAGTGAGACCCAGTCTCTACTATCAATAGAAAGAAATTAATTGGCCAACTAATATATATAGAAAAAATTAGCCGGGTATGGTGTCGCATGCCTGTAGTCCAACCTACTCGGGAGGCTGAGGCAGCAGGATTGCTTGAGCCCAGGAGTTTGAGGTTGCTGTGAGCTAGGCTGACGCCACGGCACTCACTCTGGGCAACAAAGCGAGACTCTGTCTCAAAAAAAAAAAAAAAAAAAAGGAAAAATATCTTAAATTAATAATCTAAACTTCCACATTAGAAAGTATGAGCTAGGAAATAGTAAAGATAAGAACAGAAATTAATTCCAATGACTATCAGAAAACAATAAAGAAAATCAGTATAAACAAAAGCTTATTGTTTGAAAAGATCAATAAAATTGAAAAACCCCTAGAAAGACTGACCAAAAAAAAAAAAAGAAAGGAAGGCATAAATAACCAATATTGGGAATAGAAGAAGAGCACTACAGAGTGCTCACATGTTAAAATGATAATAAGAGAATACTATGAATACATATCTGACTACTTAAATGAAATAGACAAATTCTCAAAAACCACAAACTACAAAAACTCAACCAAGATGAAATATATAATTTGACTTGGTCATAACTATTAAAGACATTGAATTCATAGTTTTAAATTTCCAAAAATGAAATCTCCAAATCCAGATGGTTTCACTGTCTAATTCTACTAAACATTTAAAGGAAACAAAAAACAAAAAACAACTGTACACAATTTCTACCAGGAAACAGAAGAGGAAGGGACACCTCCCAAGTAATTTTATGAGGCCAGAATTTTTCTAATACCAAAACCAGACAAAAAAAAAAAAAAACACAGAGCAATATTTTTCACAACATTGACGCAGAAATATTCAAGAGAATGTTAGCCAATTGAGTCTAGCAATAATAACACACCATAATGAAGTTGAGCTTATCCTGGGTGTGCAAGGTTAGTTTAATATTTAAAAATATTTCAGTGTAATCCTTTATATCTCTGGTCCCCGACTTCTGGGTGGAGGACCAGTACCTGTCTATGGCCTGTTAAGAACCAGGCCACACAGCAGGAGGTGAGTGGTGAGCAAGTGAAGCTTCATCTGTATTTACAGCCGCTCCCCATCACTTGCATCACCGCCTGAGCTCTGCCTCCTGTCAGACCAGCATCGGCATTAGATTCTCACAGAAGCACAGACCCTACTGTAAACTGTGCATGTGAGGAATCTAGGTGCATGCTCCTTATGAGAATCTAATGCCTGATGATCTGTGATGGAGCTGATGTGGTGATGTTAGTGCTGGGGAGTGGCTGCAAATGTAATAAATGTAATGCACTCGAAGCATCCTGAAACCACAACCCCCTACCTCTGGTCTGTAGAAAAACTGTCTTCCATGAAACTGGTCCCTGGTGTCAAAAAGGTTGGGGACTGCTATTCTATATTAATGGTCTAAAGAACAACCACATGATCATATCAACTGATTCCAAAGAAACATTTGAAAAAAATTCACCAGCCATTCATCCATTGAAACAAAAACACTAAAAATCATACTTAATGGCAAAAGACTATATGCTTTCTCTATAAGACTTGGAAAAGAGCAACAATATTCAATCTTCCAGTACTGTAGAACTTTGTATAAAAATTTTCACCAATGAAATAAGGCAAAAAAAAAAAAAAGAAGAAATTAAATGCATGCAGTTTGGAAAGAAAGAAAGAAATCTCTCCTTATTCCTACAAATTGATTTTCTATGTAGAAAATCCAAGAAAGTTACAAAAAAATACGTGAGTTACAAAAAAATACGTGAACTAATATGTGAGTTCAGGAAGTTCTCAGGATAGAAGATTAACTTGTAAAAATTGAACATATTTGTGTTTCTAGTGACAAACAATTGAAAACTAAAAGTTAAAAGGCATAACCAATTATAATACCTCAAAAATGAATAAGAAAAAATACTTAGGTATAAATCAACAGAACATGTGGATATTATATACGTTGAAATCTATAAAATGCTTATGAGTAAAATTAAAGAACAATTAAATAAATGAGGAAGCATAGTATGTTTGGTGACATAAAGATTTAATATATTCTCAAATCAACAATTCTCCCCAAATTGATTTAGATGTTAAACACAATTCCAACCATTAATTTTTATAAATATGGGCAAACTGATTTTAAAATTTATGTAGAAAAGCAAATAAACTAGAATAATCAAAGCAATTTGGAAAAGAAATTAAAGTTGGAAGAGTCATACTATTCAATATTATGCATCAATAAAACGTTACAGCTTTCAAGGCAGTATGATACTGACAAAATGATAGATTAATGGAACTGAATAGAGAGTCCAAAAATATACCCACACAAATATGGTCTGTTGATTCTTGACGAAGTTCCAAAGGCAATTCAATAAAAAAAGAGTAGAATTTTAAGCAAATGGTGACAGATCAATTGGATGTACATATGCAATATGAATCTCATGCCTTACACAAAACTTAAAATGAGCCATAGATCTCAATGTAAAATCTAAACATATAAAACTAAAAAAAGAAAATATGACCTAGGATTAGGAAAAGAGTTCTTAGATATGATACCAAAAGCATAATCCATAAGAGAAAAAACTCATAAATTGGATTTCAACACAAGTAAAAGCTTATATTTCCTGAGAAAAACACTGTTAAAAGAATGATAAAACAATATTTAAACTGGCAAACATTACTTGAAAGTCACATATCCAAAAAATGTATATTTTGTATCAGGAATATGTTAATCTAAAGATCTTCCAAATTCAATAAAAACAAGCAAACCACCCAATTAAAAAAGGAGCAAAAACTTGAAAAGTCATTTCACAGAAGACAATATGCAGATGGCAAATAGGCACATGAAAAGATGTGCAATATCCCATGCATTAGGGAAATGAAAATGAAAACCGCACTGAGAAAAACTCCACACTCCCTGATCAGGGGTGGCAGCCTGAGGAGAAGGAAAAGTCACCTGACAATGCAAAATGCGGATGTGGGTGAGAAGCAACTGGAACTCCCATGCGCTGCTGGCGGGAATGTAAGATGGTGCAGCCACCCTACAAAACAGTTTAACAAACATTAATGTGAAATAGCCACTGACTATATGTTCTAGAAATCCCACTGCTAGGTATTTACCCTAGAGAAATGAAAACTTGTGTTCACACAAAAACCAATGCAAGAAAAGTTTATAGCAGCTCTACTCATAATCATCAATACCTAGAAACAAATTCAATGACCTTCCACCAGTATGTATCAGTTTCTGTCTAATCAAGAGAGAGAAACCACACAGTAATTTTCAAAGGGAAATACTGATATAAATAATTATTTGGCTATGATAAGAGAGTGATAAAGATGTGAATAGAATTCCAAAGGGTATCTCAGGGCTTAGGAAGAGTGGACAGACTAAACTGGAAGTGGTCCCCAACCCAAGGCACGTGGCCCCTCCTTTGCAGTTCAGACATTAAACTTTAATGTCTCCTTTCAAGCTCAGACATTGTTAGACAAGATGTGGTGCAGCCCAAGGACTGGCAAAGATGTTCTCCTTTTTGCTTGGGCCAGAGCTAGTCCACAGTTGCTGGGAAAATGGAAGCAAACCTACAAGGCACAAGCAAAGCATGGCTGTTGGGTGGACATGCCACATGGGTCAAGGCATGACTGGGGGCATTGTGGGAAACAAAGCTTTGGGGTGCAGGTGAGCTGCACCTGATATGGGGGTGCATAAGGCATTTGGAGTGCCGCTGTGGGCATGGGGACACAGTGCAGTGTCCATGTCAGGAGGATGTGGGGTGGTGGTCACCTAGGTGAGGCTAGGACTGTGAGGTTGCTGAAAGCCCACTTCCTCTGGGTGCATGGCCAAGGCAGAGCACACATATGCACACTGCTGACTGATGGTGCCACACAAGCAAGGACAAACACAGAACGAGGCAGCTGGAGCCAGGAATCTGCTGTAGTGCTCCTCCAGCTCCCTCTACTGAAGAGCTTAACACTATGTTCACTTTATGGGATAAACACCTCAGAAATTTAATCCATTACACAGAGCAGGTACTGAATGGTGAATCTGCAGCTCAGAGGTCATATAAATCGATAACTGGCACAAGGTGAAGTAATCAACAAATAACTGTCCATGCAGACAATGGAATACTTCTCAGCAATAAAAAAGAACTCATCATCACCGAGGCATGCACCAATTTGGATGAATCTCAAGAGAGTATGCTGAGTGAAAAAAGCTAATTTCAAAAGGTTACATTTTTCCATTTCTATGACATTCTCAAAACAGCAAACCGGTGACAGAGAACTGTGGTTTCCAGGGGTTAGGGGTGGGGGAAGTTGTGACTCAAAGGGAGAACAGAGACAGTAAGTAACCCCATTGTCTTGGTGATTATGTGATTCTACATCTGTATTAAAAATGCATTCAACTGTAACCCAAATGAGCTAATTTTATCATATGTTAATTTAACAATAAAAATTTTAGCTGCACTCCCTAACCCCATGGGTACTTCCACTGCTCCTCGTGCGCTTGATGCATGTGGTCACTTTGGCTCTCCCTCATCTCCAGCTTCCTCCAGTAAAGTCTCTAAGGGTCGGTTCTTCCAGTGTGGCTCCAACCTGGTTGTCTTGCACTGCATTCGCCTGGCTGGTAGGGGAGTGGTTGTCCACGTTCCCCACCATTGCTCCCACCATTTCCCTCCCTTTCCTTGCTTTCTACTTGCGGTTGTTCTGGCTGAACTCCCACTGTCAATGATATTCTGTTAAGGGTCAGGCACCCATCTGATCTTTGAACCTCCCAAATTCCAAGCTCACTCAAGATTTTTTTTTTAAAAAAAACTCTTCTACATCTGAATCCCATGAATGTTGTAGGGGTTAGCTCTATACACCTGCAGCAGAAGATGAAATGTCAGTCCTCCTGTTGCTGAAACCACAAGGGGGTTTCAGACTAGGTCAAGTTGCTCCTCACACAAAGATCCAATTATTGAGACAACGAGCATTGCCAAAGAAGAAAGGAATTTTTTAATATGAAAGATGAATTGTCAGGAGAACTGGAGCAGCTGCCTCAAATCTATCTCTCCACTAACCAAGCTCATAGGCTTTGAAAGGAGGGGCCAGGTGCCTTGGGGCAGGTCATGGTGTAACTAACAAGGGTGTACATGCACTGGGGGGTAGGTTCTGAGGGATGGTGAATCTTGGTGTCAGGAAGTCTACCCAGGGGTGTTCAGAATCTCAGTTCCTTTGACTTGCAGAAAATCCACCATTTCTGGGAAATGACTCAATAGGTCAAGCTGTTAGTTAAGGGAGAGGATTACTAAAAAACATATAGGTGTCGTTGAAATTTGTTCATAGAGCCAGTTACACTTCCAGCTGGCAAACAAGCCTATGTCTATGAGTTGTTCTCTTGGAGCTCTCTCACTGGTGGGGTTGGACTATCCTTAACACAGGTCACTAGGGGTTGTGATTGCTGGACCAGTTTGGTTGCCCTTAGCCAAATCCTGCAGGGGTTTTATCTAACACCACCGTTTGGACTAAGAGGGCACTTGTCACTCTCAGTTCTTAAATTTGTGACCTCTGCCAAATGCAGTCAACTAGAAAATCCCCATTTAACATCAGATTGTACCCTCCCTTGGTGAAGTTTCTGTGACCTCTTAAAAACCAACTATGTACAGCACGGCTCTGACCAGAATTTTTCACAGTTAAATATCACTTACCAGCTATTCTTACCCTTTCTACTCATGTTCATTTCATGTCTAGGAATTTTTCACAAGCCTCTAACAACTGTTACTGGATTATCGAACAGGCTGAATTTACTAAGATATCTACAGAAAATGGCATTGTTCTTCTCCCACTGTCACCTCACCACATTCTCTAGGGTCTCCTTTGCCCCCACTGACCAGATTCTTTAAGAAAATATTTACAAATCAACCATTCAACTAGGATGGATGATCACTTACACAATTGTACCTTGAGAGTAATCAGACCTAACTGCAGAGGTATGGCAGAGACAACACTAAGTGTTCACCAAAATCATTTTGTTTTTCTGAACACACAGGACAGCCACTCTCCCTAGCTTTCTTTGTAGTTAGTTGGGGACATATGACTAATTTTTTCTAGAAGATGAGAAGAAGTGATAGATGATCTCTAGACTGAGGCAATTATGTTCAGGTATAACTTTTGTACAATGTCTCCCTCACCACTGTGACCTTGGAGGCCACACACTTGAAATGACATTGTCACATGATAAAGGCCTTTCCAACCCTTTACATTGGACTATAATGTAAGTACGAAATAAACTTGCTGTCTTGAGCCACTGAAGTTTCTGGATAATTTATTACTGTAGTAGTGTCTAAACTGTCTGGACTAATACAAGAAAGACAACTTTCTGTTCTCCTTCTTGACATTTCAGAGTGTTTTTAGGGTTTTGTCATCTGAAACTGTCATGCTTTTCAGAGTTAAAGAAATTTATATTGAAATTGTTCTCTCTTGCTGGACAGTGTCCTAGGATCTCCCCCATGTTGTTCTGCCTCATTTTCCCTGCATGCTTTCTCCTTCTTGTGCCCTACCATTGTGGACTATGTGCCTGTAACAAAATAATTCAATCATCGTTGGACTGAACTGAGCTCTGATGCACTACTTTATGAAAATCCTAATGAAGGACCCACCCCCATCCCACTCCCAGACTTGCACAAGTGGTATTGACAACTTATTCCAACAGGTGCTCTTTCCAACCCTTTCTCAAATTCTTCTATTTTCCTCCACTTAAAATTAACTAAATGTCTCTTCTCTTCTGTCAAGTAAGTGGAATACAGACACTTATCAAAGGAAATAGAATACATTGGAATCACATCATTTAGCATATTTCTCAGTATAATGGGATTCACTCTGAGTGCATGGATGTGGGTACCCCATTGCAAGTGGGTTTAATTGGTATGAAAAAGTCACACCCACCCACCCAATATTACCAGTCCGCCCCAACAACCACACGGACACTGAAAACAGTATAACAAGGTTGGCTTCTGCAGGAGGGGCACATACAGCTTTTCTTGTAGGGATTTCCCTGGCCTTTTGGTTTCCTATGAATCACAACATCCTTTCACTTCCCCCAGGCAGTGAGATTCCTGCCAGAGTTGACAAAATAGGCTCATTCTTGGTACCGTACTAGTCTTGGTCCTTAAGCGTCATGACTGAACAATCTATGACTCCTATTTAAGGGACTTACAAACAAACTGTGTGTTCTTAGTTCTTGAACCCTAATTCAATATTATTTCGGCCACACCCTGGCATGCAGAGGAAGCAAAGTCTATGTCTGGGCCCCTGAATTTTACCACTATCCCTGCTTTCATGTGCCTGAGAAATCCATTATTTTTTCTCTCACAGAAAACATCCTGACTCTGGTTAAAAGCCCTCTTACCTGAGTGGTTCCAATAATGACTTTGGATCAAGAATCATGAGCACAAACTCATTCGCCTACAATAAGACACAATCCCATCCCATTGGTTCCATTGTCCAAATGCTCCCTCACTGTAAGAGGCTTTCTTTTACACCTGAGCACCCAGCAATTAGCCCATGGCCAGGTCCTGCCTGCTGGTTGACAAGAGAGTTGTAACCCTCCCTCCTCCAGCCTCACAAATTTATGGAATCACACAGATTGTGTTACCAGGGCCTTCTTCGCCCGATGTTTGCCAATTGTCTCTTAGCAATGTTGCTTTGTTTTCTTTTCCTGTTTAGAAGCCTGCTCTCATGTCCTCTATCATACATGAGTTGAAGAAGTCAACTACTTAAGCAGAGGGAAGGGTTATGTCCTCGGCTATGGAAGTTCAGGCCAGCAGACAGGGAGGTATCTAGGGACAGGGTGGTATTTCCAGCTCATGTTAAAGAGATGAGAATTTTTATCAGGGCCCCAACTTTCTTAAAGTTTTGGGAAAAACTAGATGTGGAAGTTAAGTTTCTTTTCCTTTCCTTTAGAGCACACTTTGCAGATTGGTTGGCTACAGCAGTGCTTGCTGGCCTCTGCTTCAGTGGCCACTCAACTGGTAGCTACAGGGTAGTTTCTTCTTCTCTGTGGCAGAACATTCTGATAGGAGTGGTCCATTTCAGCAATTTATACAGACAGGTCTTTGGAGAATCTGTCTAGCACTTCATCAAAAACCCTCCCTTTGCTAAAGGCAGACAGTGGTGAATGCTGTATCCTTAAGGGACATAAAACTCTGTCTTATAACAAAGAACAGATCTCAGAAGTGACAAGCTACCTGGGGAAGCCTTCTGCATCAGGGAGATTGACAGATACACTCTTCTATCTTAATAGAGTACCTATGAAAACACAGTTCCACCAACTGAGACAGCAAAGAAAACAAGTTCTTCTACTGGAAACAACTAGCTTCATCATGGGAAGTCAGAGCTAGGCAGTGACAGCACTCTCCCTAGAATTTTCTGCTATGGACGTAATTGTGACTCTCAAGTATATATGTTGAAGCTCTCACCTCAATTGTGACTATATTTGGAGATAGGGTCTTTAAGAGGTAATTAAAGTTAAATGAGATCATTGGGTGGGGCCCTCAACCAAGAGGATTGTTGTTCTTATAAGAAGAGACACCAGACTTCCAGCTCTTTCCCATGTTAGCATACACAGAAAAGTCCATGTAAGGACATGGCAAGAAGGCAGTCAGGAAGAGAGGCCTCACTAGAAACCTAATCAGCTGCCACCTTGGTCTTGGACTTCCCAGCTCCAGAATAACTTTCTGTTGTCTCTGTGCTCTCGTCTGTGGGAATTTGTTATGACAGCCTAAGCAGATAAATGCAGTTTCCAAACTTTCCTAGGTATGTGGTATTAGAGATGATGTAAACCAGGCAGAAGGCTTGAAGGGAGAATAGTTTCACCTGGACTGAGCCACAGACAACGGGAGGTGGCAGTCGTTCACTGGCACGCAAGCTGCTTCCTTGAGAACTAATTGTGTTTAAAAGGTAAGCTAGCCTCCTCCACACCCAGGCCTTTCCTTAAAGCCTAAGTAGAGGAGAACACTGAAATCTCCCGTGGCCCATGATATTGCCCCACATCTCACTAGCCTGTGTCTGCCACATTCAGCTAAGCTGACTGAACATCTATCAGTGATTCTTCTGAACTAACACAAGCAGCCTTCTCCCATTGTCAGCGCATGTTATCGACCCACCTTAGTGAGAATCAGAGTTCTTCAAAATCCACTGTAATAGTCCCCCTAAAGGTATAGAAATTTGGTTGGGTGATGAGAGGCAAGGAGAAGTAATATTAGAAACAGACCTACTAGGCATTCCTAGCATGAGTGATGGTGGTGGTGGGTAGGGCAGGATAGAGAGAGGGTCAGCACCTGGAAGGGAGGGGAAAGAGTAGGGAAGGTACTATTGCTAGCTCAGCTGTTTTAGTCTGGCCTTGTGACTTGTTTTCTGAGTAGCGGTAAATGGTGACAAGGTAGGTCAGTAGAGCGAGATGATACATTGCATTTTCAGCCACCTGGCTGTCTTTAACCATCAAATACATTTAGGGTGCATTGAGTACCAGTAACATATTAGGCCATGTTATGGATACTAAACAATATAAGACTTCCACCTGGATGGAGTTTATAATCTCTTTGAAAAAAATGAATTAATACTCCTCTAGTATCTACCCTGTACTATGCATTTTTCCCTCTGTTATATGTCATGTCACTTAATCTTCAAACTGTTTTCAAGATAGGCATTATCATCATCATCATCATCGTAGATAAGACAACTGAGGCTTGAAAAGGTTTGACATACCCAAATTTACATAGCTTCAAGTTTTTCCTCACTGCAAAATTCCTATTTCCTTAGGGAAGCTATCACATTAGAATTGCAAAAATGTGACATTAACTCTGGTGTGAAGATCTCTCTTACTCCAAACTCACATGCATGCCCACCTGAACCAGTCACACTGCACAGTGGTGCCTAACCTCTCCTCCCCGCATTGCAGAATCTGCTAGACTTGATTGTCCCCTTCACAAGGCCCCTCTGCTTCTCTCTGAGCAGTGGAAGGTTGACTTTGGGAAGCAGAGACAGAGCTCAGCTTCTCTGTCCTGAAAGCAGGGTCAAAGCTCTTGACTTCTCTCCAGTGTGGGATGCGGGCTTTCAGTTTAAGGGTATGGTGTATCAGAACTTGATCCAAGGCCATCCAGCCTAATTGCTAGCTATGGGCTTGGAAAGCAAATCATCTTTCTGGACAGCATTGACCAATTCTCTATCACTGCTCTTTTTCCTTCTTCTTCCTAAAAAAAGAATAGAAATTTGAGCCCTGACAAAGTAGCAAGAGCTCAGGGTCAAGCACCAGATAGACCCTTCAGTCTCAAAAGTGCTGTGCAAACATTTTCTGGGAAAGTCAATTATGACCACACAGTATGAGAAGAAAGAAAAGGCATGTTGATCATTTTGTTGAAAACTGTTCTTGGAGACAGATGACTTTCTAATTCATCATGTGTAGGCACAGAATATCGTGTCCATTTTGCTCTTGTTTCTTTTGGAGCTTCTCTGAAATAAAAATTCTCTCTGGAAAAATGGAGGGTAAAAAGGGAAGAAAATCCCCTGAACTCTTTCAGCTGTGCACAGCTGAAGGCCTGGGGGTTGGAGATTCCCCTGGAGGGTGTTACACCCTCAATTAGTCCCACAAGAGTTAGACAGGATATGGTGACCTAAATTATAAGGCGTCCACTGAAGAGAGGAAGTAAGGCCATTCCTTCCCCACCACTGAGCTCTATGTGTGAGCAGGTTTCCAAGAGCAGATGACAAAGACCACAGGGCTTCTTGGGACTGGCACCAAACGGGGTCAGGAAGGCAGGTCAGAGAAGGGCAGGTTTCTAGGGCCAATACTGTTATCTGAATAATTAGATTGAAACCTTCAGGGAATTCAACAGCTTGCTGCTTAGCTAAAGTGCCAGAAAAATTCCTTCAATTCTCTGCTTTGCAAATGAAAAATTTGTTTTTCTTCACCTTTCAAATCTCTTTTTGTATGCTCAAATATAGACAGGTAAGTGCCCAGTACCCTAGGGTGCTGTTGTGCCTCTGCGAATGAATCTTTTCCAAGGAATTAAGTTAATTGATGAGTATCATTTGGACCTTATTACCACTTAGACACATCGAGGTAAATTTGGTTTCAATTAAACTATGAGGGTCCACCTGTAATGCTCCCTCTAATCAGTTACCCTGATCCTTCCTAAATGTTTACAGTTTCTGGGTTCTGGTCAGAGAAACCTGCACAACACAAAATGTGTTCTTTAAACATCTCATCCTCTTCCTGAGATACCTTTTCCTTCCTGTTATCCTCAGGATGGGTGACGCCAATTCTGCATGGTTTTGAATGAATGGGGGCTCTCCTCATCCCCATTCCACCCTCTCTCCCCTTGTTAAAAACAATTATTGTGTAGTGCTTCCTATGCACCAGATACTGTCTCAAGCACTCTATGAATAGCAACTCATTTAATTAATTTTATTAATTAATTAAACTTCATTCTTTTGCCAGTGGACACCAGGTTTTCCATTACCATTTGTTCAAAAGGTTATTGTTTACATATTGCATTGTCTTGGCACCCTTCTCAGAAATTAATTGACCATATTTGGAAAGGTTTATTTCTGGATTCTCAATTCTGTTCTAGTGATTGATATGCCTATCCTTATGCCAATATCACATTGTTTTTGATTATTCTAGCTTTGCAGTAAGTTTTACAATCGGGAAGTGTGAGTCTTCTAAATTTGTTCTTCCTTTTCTAAGACGTGTTGGTTCATCTGGACCTATTCCATAGAAATTTTAGGACTAGATCGTCAATTTCTGAAAAGAAAAAAAAAAGACAGCTAGGTTTTTGGTAGAGAGTGTGTTGAATCTGTAAATCATTTTTGAGATTATTGCCATCATTAACAATATTAAGTCTTCTGATCCATGAACAGGCATATCTTTCAATTTTTTTTAGATCTGCTTTAACTACTTTCAACAACGTTTTGTTTTTCAGAATACATGTTTGACACTTCTTTTGTTAAATTTATTCCTAAGAATGTTACTTTTTGATGCTATTGTAAATGGCATTGATTTCTTACTTTCATTTTGTTTTGTTCATTGCTACCATAAAATACAATTTGTTTTTGTATATTGATCTTAGATCCTGCAAGTTCCTGAACTCATTTCTTTATATCTAACAGATTTTAGTCGATTATTTAGGATTTTCTATACAAAAGATCACGTCATCTGAAAATAATATTGCTTTTTCTCTTCCAATCTGGGTGCTTTATATTTGTGTTTATTGCCCAATCACCCTGACTAAAATCTCCAGTAGAATGTTGAACAGAACCATCAAGAGTATACCTTCTTCTATTGTTCCTAATCTTAGGGAAAATGTGTTCAGTCATTCACCATTAAGTATGATGTTGGCCGTGGGTAATCATGTTGAGGAAGTTCCTTCCTATTCCTAGTCTGTGGATTGATTTTAAAATAAAAGAGTGTTGATTTTGTCAACTGTTTTTTTCTCAGTCTATTGACATGGTCATGTGATTTTGACCTTTTGTCTTTTGATATCATGTATTACATGAAATGATTTTTAGATGTTAAACCAACCTTGCCTTCCTAGAATAAATTCTGCTTGGTATATATATATATTTTTAACTGTTATATCTTCTTGATGGATTGATGCTTTTATTTTTCTAAAATGTCCCTCATTATCTCTAGTAATATTTGTCATTTTAAAGCCTACTTTGTCTGTTGCTTGTAAAGCCATGCTAGCTCTCTTACCATAATGTTTGCATGGTATATCTTTTTCTGTTCTTTTTTTTTTTTTTTTTTGAGACAGAGTCTCACTTTGTTGCCCAGGCTAGAGTGAGTGCCGTGGCATCAGCCTAGCTCACAGCAACCTCAAACTCCTGGGCTCAAGCGATCCTACTGCCTCAGCCTCCCAAGTAGCTGTGACTACAGGCATGTGCTACCATGCCCGGCTAATTTTTTTCTATATATATATTAGTTGGTCAATTAATTTCTTTCTATTTAGAGTAGAGACGGGGTCTCGCTCTTGCTCAGGCTGGTTTTGAACTCCTGACCTCAAGCAATCCTCCCGCCTCGGCCTCCCAGAGTGCTAGGAATACAGGCGTGAGCTACCAGCGCCCAGCCTGTTCTTTTATTTTCAACCTACTTGTATCTTTGAATCTAAAAATGTGTCCTCTGTAGACATTATATAATCTCATTTTTTGTGTTAAAAACTGATATTTTAGATGATATCTTCTAGCAGTTCTTGATATTGATTCCTCCCCTTCCCCCAACCCCAGGGTTCATTGCTGTTTGTTTGTTTGTTTGTTTATTTGTTTAGTGACTTGGCTGGACTATTTCAGTAAAGTCTATTTCCCTGTGTAGTTTCTGATATTATTCTTCAGCCTGTGCAGGCTTGGGTATGCTCATAATCCTCTCTTTGCTTCCCCAGGATGACAGTGGCTTTATCAGGCTTCTCTTTGACTCTTTTACTGATCTCCCTGTTAAGCTTCTAGCTGGTCTGTTGTTTCTCTTGATATCACACTCAGCTGTTAGTCTCTAGTCATTGTGAGGTGAATGGTCCATTGTTTTCGACAATGCCTTAGGCCATAAATTGCTCTACAGCCTGATCAAATTAGTCAGTCCCCTTTGCAGGGTAATCTTTGAAGCCAGTCTGAGACTTGCTCTGACCTTAAGAGGGTTTTCATTAGCTACCACTTTCCCTGGTTCTTCATTCTATTAAACTTCTAGTTGGCCTATTCTTTCACTTGTTGCTATGATAGAACTACTACCTCTTCTTATTTTCTTACAACCTAAATCTCCTTGGTTTTTAACAGTGCCCTTAGCCTTGAACTTCCCTTTACTTTGCTCCAAATAAAGTTAGTCCACTTAGAGATAGCTATAGCGTTCTCTCTTTTGTGATCTGCCTCCTCTCTCTGGCAGAAACTCTGTTCCACTACTCTGGAAATGGGAATAGGGACAGCAACCTGATTCTCTTGGGGTGATACCCCTGCTTTATGAGGGGGTGTTGGACAGGGACAGTAGCCACTAGTCTTCCTGGCTAATTCCTGCTGGTATGAAAACTCAGATGTGAGCAAGCTGAGATGAGAGTGACTGGGGCCCATATTCCTGACCTGCTGTGCCCCATGGTAGATGTGGTAGAGCTTTAAACCTATGAGGGGGGCCGCACGGAAAAGGGATCTCTCAGTCAGATGATCTGCAGTAGAGCTTGTGCACACTGCTGGGGATAGGGTGGAGGGGGGCAGGTGTTGGTAACATATACTGACAGTGTGACTTTTCTGGGTAGAAACTGCACCCCTAAACTGGAATCTGGGTTAGAGGAATCTCCATCCCTTTGGTTACACCCACCCAGAGTGGAGTTTTCCTTACATTGAGCTGAGGAGTGGGGAGAGGAAACAGGTCATGCCACAGACTCTTGCAGGTCCTACAAATATTTAGATTTGCTTTAATTGCTATATGCCCTCAGGACAATTTCCAGAAACTGAGTGGTTTTATTTTTAATAATGCTCACCAGCTATGGGTGTTCCACTAGGGCAACTCTGGAGCTCCTCATGCTATCAGACTAGAAGTGCTTCTTCCTTGCTTCCCTTTTCCCCTCTTCTTGATGGCCTTGGTTTGCACCATTCATGGAAGCTTTGTCTCACCCTCAGTTTACTAGGGAACTTAGATTAAACAGCATTTTAGAAAGAGTGTGAAAATATTGCATGGATGGAAGTGATGCCAAGGGTTGATGAGGTTGGTAGATAAATCTTTTAAAAATATTTTTATTATTGTTTTTATTTTATTTTAACTTTTTCGAGACAAGGTCTCACTCTGTCTCCCAGGTTGGAGTGCAGTGGCATGTTTGTAGCTCACTGCAGCCTTAAACTTCCAGGCTCACTCGATCCTCCTGCCTCAGCCTCCTGAGTAGTTGGGACTACAGGCACGTACCACCATGCCCAGCAGGCAGCTAAATCTTAACCCAGGCCATAAGTTAGTGAGCTGCTGCAGAAATCAAGTTGTTCTACCCTCTCCTAGATTGGCATCCCTTCTCTAAGGGTGATTGTACTATCAGCCATCAGTTGATTATAAGGCTAAACAAGTTGTCATACACTCACAAAGATTTGGAATGTTAGAGCAGAAAAGGAATACCTGTATGGATAACATTTTCATTTTATAGATGAGAAAAATAAGGCTCAAACAGGTAAAGTGAATTTCCCAATGTCAATCATATAATTAATACCTAAGAACAGACATCTTTTGATTCTTAGTTTCGGTCTTTCTACAGAACACCATGGGAAAATCTCTCATTTCTTTTTAGAAGAATAGTACAATAAGAATGCAAATAAAAAAGTTTGTATTATAAGGTAGCTTTATCTTAAAGGCTATTCATGTACTGTTCTCTGATAAAAAATAATTGACCCAGTATGGTTCCCTTATTGTAGTCAACCTGGTGTTCTTATATTAGTGACTGGATCTACCTATTTTGGAATCAAACTGAAGGAAAGAGAAAATAAATCCACACGTGAACTTTTAATTCTATTGTCTTACTGGGAATTTGCAGCCAGGTGTGGGCCTTCCTCAACCATTTCTTCCTCAATTTTCCAGTGATCTTTGCTGAGCATATATGTGTGGAGGGTTGTCATCTGCACTCACTAATTTGGGTCACTAATTCCTCACTAACTGAGGAAAAAAAAACACAAATCATCTTGCAGTTTGATACAGAAGAGGTCTTGAGGGAGTATATGAATTATGAATAATTCTTATTTTCTACTGTGTGCTATTCATCATTGCAGCAGTATTGTATTTTATCTTATCCTATAAGAATAAGAAATGCAATCAAAAATAATAAAAGCTAATATTTATTTTATTTATTTAAATACTAACTATGTACCATATTCTTTACTTGATTTATCTCATCAAGGGTTCCTAGCCACTCAGTGAGGTAGATGTTATCCTCTCCTTTGCCGATAAAGAATCTTTAAAAGGTAAGTAACTTGGCCAAGGTCACTTGGCCAGTAGTAGAAGATTCAGAAGTAGATTCATAAAAATCTATCTCAGACTTCTTCCATAACACTCTGCGATACTGCTGCTTTTGGACAAATTGACCACAATAACACATTTCTTTAAAATGGAAAATTTGAATATACCATGGAGTGTTTCGAAACTGGGCTTTTAGATGTATTTACGAATCTTGTCCTCTGGCTTCTTGTTTGTAAAAAATATACTGTGTAGAGTTTATGGAGAGCTGAAACTTCATTTTTTCTGTGAATTACTGCTCACGGAGTCTGGTAATATGCAAAAATGTCAATGTTGTTATCAACCTTGTTGTTGCCACTGCCTCCTTTTACCTCTTCCTCATTTATAGAGACCATGTAACATAGGTTTCCAGGACAGTTCTGGTTTATACCTATGACCTGGCAAATTATTCAGAGCTCTTATTTATTCTCAAAAGTGCCCTGGTGTGAATAATAATTCCATGCTCACCTTAATAGCTCATCACTGAACCTGCCAAGGGTGTTATATGACAGGTGCCCACTAGGTGTCAGCAGTGTGACCTCCGGATAGCACCCAGAGAAAGTATTTCATTACAAAAGTCAAATCAGAACAAATAATTAAGTGTAGTTCAAGAGCTACCTGAAGCGTTGGCCATTCAAAGTAAGTGAGAGGGCTGGGGGAGGAGAGAAGGAACCGGTGCAGGACAGGTCACTCCTTGCTTTGGATGTGATAGAGAGGGAAGGATTCCCTTCCTCAAGAGAAAGACTCCAATCATATATAGAATGAACACTGTAGTGTCCTTTTAAATTTCCACCCACAAGAGGAAACCAGTATGCAGTGAAGTGAGGAAACGGCTTTCAATGAAGAAATATTGTTTTCCCTTCATAAACTGCTCAAGTCATGATCAGATGGAGGTCCTACAGCTAGCTGGCTGGACTTTAATAAGTCTATTGAATGACTGCAATTGAGCCCGAAGCTGAGTTGCCTGAAAACAAATGATTTAAAGAAGATTAGACAACATCTACATGAAGAACTCCGTAAAAGACCCAGAGTCTTCCTGGAATGACCCACGGACTGTACATGTATTACCTTTGACCCAGGTGGATGCAGCTGCTCTTTAGCCACCCTCCCCACTGCAGATGTGTGGCACACGCCAGCACACGGGGCTAGGTAGGAGAAGCCCACAGGTATGGGTTTGCAAACGTTTGTGACTTTCAATCCTTGGAATTTATTGTTATTGTTTACAGCCCTGGAGTGTTCTGAAGCATCTTCTGATTTGAAGGAATCAACAACTTCCACTGCCCAGCATGTACCTAATGCTTGGTTTGCTGCTGCCGGCTCAGAGCCAGATAAGAGGATATCTGTTTTTGAACTGGATTATTATTATGTGCAAATTCCTTATGAGGTCACCCTCTGGATACTTCTAGCATCTCTTGCAAAAATAGGTAAGTCCCCAAATACCTGGTGGTTTGAAGAGCTGTTTTTCACATGAGATAATGAATGTGAAAATGTCTTATAGCCCATGGATGTCTTAAGTGGATTTTAACTGTTACTGCTATTACAGATAATTTTCAGAAATTTTACAGAAAATTACAGAGAATTTTCTGTGTGAAAATTCTCTTCCCTTCAGTCAAGGGAAAGTTATAACTGCTTTTTATTAACAAAGCTGTTTAGTGCTTCAGGATTGTGCTGGGTCCCGGGCTGTTTTGGTTTCTTCTCATTTCAGGGTGACAACCATGTGACCTTGGGCATATAAAAATCTCAAATTCTATGCTTTAAAAAATATAAAGAATGAAGCATGTAGACCTGGGAGTGATGAGGTTGGATATTTCAGGAACCACATAATGTTTCTTCTGTAAAATATTCTTCCTTCTTTCTTGGCTGTGTAACTGTGGGCTTCATCAATGGCCCCCACTGTTTATTCTTTCAAAGTGGCATGTGCTCCCTGCAGATTGACAGAAAGCAAGGAACAAGACTATCACGGGCGGATCATATCACTCAGTGACGGGATGTGGGGGCATATAAGATGATATCTGTCGGTAAAATATTGATTTACAGCTGAGTCAAATGGAGCCAGTGGGGCACTTCTGGTTTCCTTTGTGAAATAAAGTGAATTCAAGTTAATGGATTGAATTCTATCAAGGGTTCTTTGTGCCAAAACCCAAAGTGATAGTTTATACTCTGTGACTATTTAATCCCTAACTGCGCCCCCTGTCTCTTTAAAACCAGCTTATTCCGAAGTGGAAAATGGATACAGTTATCTCCATTACTAAGCATAATGTCTCCTTTGCCTCAGTTGTAAACTTTATGTTATTCAATTATGTAGATTGCCTTACTGAGAGATAGAATCTATGAAATATTTTGCTGCTTATTTTTATATCTGTAAAATATATATATTTTCTGTAATATGGTTGTGAAATACAGGTTGAGCCTTGAAGTTTGACAGTCAACTTCTGTGGGCGCCATCTATTCATCTAACTCCATCCCACCAGTGTTGGGGACAGTGACGTATTCATTAGGTGCTCCTTTGTAACTGCTATTCATTTTGAGCTAGTACAATGGGAAGATTGAATGGGAACTGTTGGTTTAAAGAACTCTTGTGCAATTTGTTAAGTGCTTAAATTATACAAAGGATCTGACATTATTTTTTTCGTGTTCAAGTAAAAATGGCTTTCCAAATAAATAACACAACTTTCTTGAAACCACATGGACACTGATTATATTCACGGTGATTTCAGGTGGTACTTGAGTTTTCCTCTGTAAGCAATTCTGGAGATTCTGTGCACCCACTACTCCCCGCACAACCAGATTTCCTTTTCATAGTAACAGCTGTGGGTCTGAGAATCAGGAAACTAGATCAGTCACTGGCTAGCTAGTCACCCTGTCTATCAGTAAACACCCAAATGCAGAGAGAACATTTAATCTTAGTTTTGATTTCATATTAGTGTAGAACATAGCTTGTTCTTTAGAGGATTGGATGTGCCCAGGCTCATTGTGTCTAGGAGTGAAGAACACTGTAAGAATTGTTGGTTTAAATGTTCTTGGTTTTCACGTTGATATAATTCAACATACTTTAGAAAAAGAAAATAACTTAGTTGGAACATGCTCATTCTAGTATAATTTCATATTTGCTAGTCTTCGAGAATTCAGATTATTTTTATATTCCATATAGAAATGAGGAATGAGAGAGCAAAAAGGCCATATTTACTGAATATATATTATGTGCTAAGTCCTGGGCTGGTAGTTCAATATATAATGGCTTACTTACCAGGGGCAAAGTGGTATTATAATAATTATTATTAGAATGATGATGATTTATAATATAAAACTTTAACACTTATGGAATTCTTATGGTTTTTTCAAGATTATATTATAAAACCTGAACAGAATATAATTAATATTATTGTTATTATTATGATTCATTCTTTTATTCCTTATTCTATCAAGACATATTTACTGAGCACCCATGCAATACATAGAAATTACCCTGATCTCAAGAGACTTAGTCTAATGGGAAGACAGGTTAACCTGCTACTGCTCATAGGCACGTTGAGAGAAAAACACCAAAACCCCACCCCCCCAATCCTTTTTTAAAAACCCAACTGTGCAAGTATAAAGCAAACATATTAGAGAACAAAGATAATACAAAATCATCTCAGACTTTGTGGTTTACCTTTTATTTCAGTTTCACTTCTTGGAGCATTGTCATAGAAGAATGCTCCTTGAATCATTGGGAAGAATGGAACTGTAGGGTCATGTTTGACTTTCAGGCCAGCCTTTTACTGTTCATGCCTATTTGAGTTCTAAACACTGAAACTATAAAACCTCAAAGTCATTGACTCTATTGTCCATCATGAAAAGGAGAAGAGTTTTAAAATGTGAAATACACACAGTGTTTCCTGTTGCAGAACCCTATTCATGGGTGTGTAGCTTCTTCCTTCTGCAACTGTGTAGGGTGCAGCTTGGCAGGGGAATGTTGGATCCATTTAAGGAAACTGGACTCCTGGAATCAGGGCCCAACTAGGGAGCCACAGGCCTGAGAAAGTCACACTATGGGCTCTTTCACCTCCTATACATATTAAGAAAAGTTAAGCTTGGTTAAATTAAGCACTAACTGAAGGAGATCGGGAAAGGAAAGGAGAAAAATGAGGAGGAGGTGGAGGAGAAAAAGAAGGAAAAGAATGAAGAGAAACAGGAGGAGGAGGAAGAGGAAGTCATTCATAGAAAATGAAGAGCCAGAACTCTAGAAGGGGACCTTAAACTGACCTTGAAGCCAGTGGGATCAAGGTGGGAGTGGGGATCATACCCCCATGATGACAATGATACCCCATTGTGTTAACCTGCTTACTTATAGTGAATGAGAAATTCAAAGCCAGGGGAGCCCATGTTCCCTTTGGATGGATGAACCTAATGTTTCCCAGACAGACATTCACTGGCTGCTCATGACCCATGGGAGGAAGCCCACCACCTTCCTTTGCTTTAAATTCAAGGTCCTCTATTATTCAGCTCAAAATCATCTTCCAACTTTTCTCCTGATACTTCTCCTAATACAAAATTTGCTCCAACCAGGTGGACCTTCTTAGTGCATGTCAGAAATATCTGGCTGGGCCATTTCTACCTCTCTTCTTTTGTTCTTGAAGTTCTCCTCACCTGAAATGTCTCCTGTTCTGCTATCCAAATGTACAAATGCTCAGCATCCTCCAACAACCTGTTCAATTTCTTCCCAGGCAAAAGCTTCTCTGATGGCTATTTAACCATTTTATTCATTTGTTTATAGACTTACAGCTGATTTCAGCAAATAAACCAGCTGTTGTGCACAAGATACTTTGCTAGGCACTCGGGGAGATATGAGGATGTAAATCTGAGTTTGGGGAGTTTACAGATTAGTAGAGGAGACAAGTCATGCACAAAAAATGGTAAGCAGGGATCATTGTTATTAAATAGGTACAGATAAAATATTTTGATAATTCAAAGGAAAATGTATCATGAAATCAGGAGGATGCTGGGAAAAGTGTATCCTCTGAGGTTGAGCAGGACCTAAAGGGACCAAAGAAAAGTACAATCAGCCGTGATAACAGAGCAGGAAGAAAAGAAAGGGGACCTGCAGAGTGGCAAGGCACATGGCTGGCTGCAGTATGTAGGACGTATAAAGGTAGCAGAGGGTTTGTGAGGGACGGACTGAGATAGAATCGAATGGTGACCTGCTGAGCTCTGATCTCCTACTGTGTTTCTTGGTGTGCTCAACATTCCCTTCATTATATACTCATATGTCACATTGTTTTCATCTTATTTGTTCAAGTCTTGGGAATTGCAGTAGCCTACCTCTTTGGTCTTCTCCTTCGCAGTTCTTAACAGGGTGTTGGGCTTTGCACGGGGATGCTCAACAAATATCCTTGGTTTACAATCCATGAGGTGCTTTGTGTGCCTTCAGGGTCTTCGTTGGGGATGGAGACAGCCAGAGACGTGATGTAGAAAATCTCTTGGCAGTGGAGTGTGGCTTAGGGTGAGATTGGAGGTCAGAAGGATAACGCGGTAATTAAGATGAGAAATGAGGAGACCCTCCATGAAGGCAGTGGCTGAAGGAATGGAGAGGTGGGATGGCCTTTAGCTAATGTGAGTGCTGACTGGAGAAAGTCAGAGCTGACTGTGGGAAGGCAAATAGGCAGCAGAAGGCAATTCCTGAGAATATGGCCTGATTTCCCTCATCCGTGGCTGAGAGATGGCCGTGCCATTGTTAAGTAAGGGAGACAAAGCAAAATAAAGGACTTTAGTTTTTATGTATCTGTTTGGTGAAGGGAGGAATGGCGCAAGGTAGGCTTGGAACAAGCTGAGGTTTGGTGGCGGGGACAGACATGCACGAGCTTCACAGCTGGGCGTGCGCAGGCAGAGTTGCACCCTCTGTTCTCCTTTTTCCCTGGGTGCCCTCTCAGGCCCCTGTATGGCGGGAAGGCAGGCAGGAGTGGGATGGGGACAGCTGGCTGAGAACGATTCTGACACCTGTGCTGAGCCTGGCATGTTCAGTACTTGATGCCATGGACAGCTGCCAAGACACTTCCGGTTCCTGCTACAGGCAGGACACTGGGCTGAGGGACCAGGCAGCTGGCCCAGGGTCCCACATGCTTGGCTCTCCAAGACCTCGAGTACACCCAGAACCCTTCCCTTGCAAACACCTCACTGCGGCTCTCTGCTGTTCCCCAGGCTTCCACATCTACCACAGACTGCCAGGCCTCATGCCCGAAAGCTGCGTCCTCATCCTCGTCGGGGTGCTGGTGGGCGGCATCATCTTTGGCACCGACCACAAGTCGCCTCCAGTCATGAATTCCAGCATCTACTTCCTGTACCTCCTTCCGCCCATCGTGCTGGAGAGCGGTTACTTCATGCCCACCCGGCCCTTCTTTGAGAACTTCGGCTCCATCCTGTGGTGGGCAGGCCTGGGGGCCCTGGTCAACGCCTTCGGCATCGGCCTCTGCCTCTACCTCGTCTGCCAGATCAAGGCCTTCGGGCTCGGCGACGTCAACCTGCTGCAGAACCTGCTGTTCGGCAGCCTGATCTCGGCCGTGGACCCCATGGCCGTGCTGGCCGTGTTCCAGGAGGCGCGTGTGAACGAGCAGCTCTACATGATGATCTTCGGGGAGGCCCTGCTCAATGACGGCATCAGTGTGGTGAGTTGTCAGGACACGTGGGGGGGGGCCGGGGGGCCTGGGGACAAGAGGCTGTCCTCAGGGCCCTGGGGACAGCTCCAGTATGACTCAGCAAGACAGGGAGAGGCTTCAGTGCTTGCGGTATGTCCTAAGTTCTGGTGACTTCCCTGAGGATCTGCATCACACACATAATGGCTCACTAATGCCACTTGCCCTTCACAAGCCAGCTAGTTTCTCTGAAGACCAAAAAAGCAGAGAGAATATATAACTCTCTGAGTTGAGTTGAGTTTTTCACTTAGCAAGCAGAAACCCTTGCTGATAGCTCTTCTGAGTTTTCACGCTAGCAACAGTAGTTGCTATATTTTTATTTAGTTGCTTATATTTTTATTTATTTATAAGTAGTTGATTATATTTTTATTTTCTTTTATTCTTCAGACCTCGCTCCCCATTCCTTTTATATCCTTTAAAAAACATGCTGCCTTAGATGGAGTTAGATAAAAGATAGGGTTCAGCAGAGAGATGACAGAAGATCTGCGAAAACGCGTTAGCATGTATACCACTAAACTGTAGGACTTGTATGAAAAATGTGAATGAAGCGTTTTTGCTTAGGCATCCTTCTGGAGTGGGGTTGGGAAGGACTTAGAAGTTTGAGCAACACATAACATGAAGGCCCAGGAGATGTCTGTAGTCCAGGAGTGCTGGAATATTCAGAAGTACTTAGTCCCATTGCTCAGGTTCATTAATTACTACAAACCTTCACCAGTGGTTAGTCTGTACGACCTTTATAAATACTTTTATACACTTTCCTTATTTTAAAATTTATAAATAGAAGTAATATTAGAATGCATTTGCATTGTAAGAGTCAAACAGTACAAAACTATACAGTATAAAACACAAACGCTTCTATTTGCTCTCTTTTCCTGCTCAGTGCAAGAGGCAACCACTCTTACCAGTTTAGCATTTCCCCCTACCCCTAGTCTTTATTATATGCACTTACATGCACACACAGATGTAGATCTATTGTTTTCTTTTACATAGAGTGTGTGTATTCTATCTATTGCTTAGGTGTAACAAGTCTTGGAATTCTTTCTATGTCTTTTCAGCTATCGCATAGTATTTGATAGATTAAGTTTACAATAATTTAGGCCAGGCACGGTGGCTCACGCCTGTAATCCTAGCACCCTGGGAGCCCGAGGCAGGAGGATCGATCAAGGTCAGGAGTTCAAAGCCAGCCTAAGCAAGAGCAAGACCTCATCTCTACTAAAAGTAGAAAGAAATTAATTGACCAACTAAAAATATATAGAAAAAATTAACTGGGCATGGTGGTGCATGCCTGTAGTCCCAGATACTCAGAAGGCTGAGGATTGCTCAAGCCTAGGAGTTTGAGATTGCTGTGAGCTAGGCTGACGCATGGCACTCTAGCCTGGGCAACAAAGTGAGACTCTATCTCAAAAAAAAAAAAA
>VSMD01079217.1:0-70392 GCA_008750895.1 Mirza zaza | reverse complement strand
TAATAATTCATCTCTAAAGGACCGGCTTGACAGCAAAGCATCATGAAGATGCAAACAAATGCAAAGCTATATTCACTTTTCCATAGTGGTATATCAATGCAACACGTTCCTAGGCTCTGCAACACTCCCAAATCTCATCAAGATTCTTTAATATAAACTCGCTTGTACAGTAGCTAAAGAGAGGAAACTTAATAAAACTATAGATTGCAGAAGAAAGAAGAAATATAAGACAACATAGCTCCATCCTCAAGTAACTTAGGATCAATTATTATGCTAAAGAAAAGCAGATAAAATGATAGAGGTCACATCATCCAAGAATTATAAGCACCAATAAATGTCCACTAGGATCTAACAGTATGGGGAGAAATGGAGATGACAAATGTGTCTAAACACAAAGAAAAGAATTGGAAACAAGCTTGCCAGGAACTTAATATAAATTCTATAACTGAACAAAAAGAAATATTTTCAAATTGCCTGTCTTAATTCTCTCTCAAATCTTACATAAATTAATGAGCATCCTTTTCTTTTTTATGTTTGCAAATCTATAGCACATTAAGATGTCTTGATAATGATCTTAGCTCTATTGTATTTCATCCAACATAAGGTTTTACTTTGAAATTCACTTTCTAGAGAAAGAATAGTGAAAACGGGCTTACTTCTTCTAGACTGGGATTTAGATAAATTCAATTTACAAAACACATATGGGCATACTCTACCAAGTCCACGTCGAATGTGTTTTAGCATGAAGAAAGAAGAAAATAAAATTAACAGGGTCTTACTCCCTGTGTTTCATCTTTTATATATGTTCTCTGTTTCTAAAATATGTAGCATGAATATTTAGCATTCTTTGAGTCGGAGTCGTGTTTTAATAACCAGAAAACACATAGATTGTAAGATTAATGGAAGAATCCAAGCATGCAAAATAAAGTTTTCCAAACTTCGGAACTGAAAGTAAAACAGAAATTAGTTCCCCCAATGACTGATACCCACCAATGTGGGTAAAAGAAATGAAGTCAAGCAAAAGTCGTATGGCCATCATCTGTGCCTGGCAGCCCAAGGCACTTCCAGGGGAGTTATCGAGCATTGACCCTGACTAAATGGAATGAGTCATCAGCAGGTCCCTGACATCAGCCAGCTGCAAAGTCTTATGGCAACTGGTGAGATTGAAAAAAGATTTCCAAAAGCTTCAACATAAAAAGCCCAACTGATTCAGCTTCCCTATCAGATTTCCCAATGCTTGCTTCTAGGTCTTTTATATCCAAATTAACCCCTCATAAAAACAAAGACTTAGAAAAACTGCAAAAAGTTAAAATAAGACTTTTACTTTCTGAAAGTGTACTTTAGCTGATTCAATCAAAGATCTGAAATCATCTTTATGGTCACCGTCATGTTTAGAATAATTGAGCGGCAACAACATCAGTATAAATGAGGACAAGAAGTGGGAGGTGGGAGACTTCCTGCAGCTTATCCATGTCACTGGGAAGGAAATTTAAAGAGCCCAAGCAGGCAACTGACTCGTTTATTTTATTTCATTTTTAACATTTTATCACATAAAAATCAAACATCTACAAAAGTAGAGAAAATAATGTGCCTGTTTCTCAACTTCGACAAGTTTCCACTCATAGCTATTCTCACTTCATCTATGACTCCACTCATGCCTCTGATTATTTTAAATAAAATCCCAGATATTGATTAATGATAGATCATTTCATCTATAAATATTTTAGTATATATCTTTAAAAGATAAAGATTGCTTATTTTAAAAGTTCCATCATTATACCTTAAAAGTTTACTTTCACAAGTCATACTCGAGAAAAAATTAAAAAAAATAAAAAAAATAAAAATAAAAAGTTTACCAAGGGTCCCTTAATACCGTCGGCTCACCCTTTAAGCTCCCAGTTGGCTCACAGTTTTATGGTTTTGTTTATCTGACTCGCCATCTCAGTAAAGCCCATATATCATGACTGACTGATATCTCTTTAAATCTTTTTCATCTACAGGTGCCTCCTTTACCTCTCTTTTTCACTGAAATTTTTTGTCGTCATTTTTTAAAAAGCAAACATTTAAATTCAGAGTCATTTGTGCTACCAGAATCTCCCATGATGAGGAGCTTGTCCACTGCACCCCTGCGGGGTTGTTTGCCAGGTTCCTCTCTGGCCTCCCTATTTCCAGTGAGATTCAAGTTTGCTTTCCTGGCAAGACTCCTTCATCAGCAGTAGAGCACGCTTCTTTCAGAAGACAGGTAATATCTGATGTGCCATCCATTGAAACTTAATCCCCAGATCTATTAAATCGTTAGAGGTTAAAAATGGTGACAGCCCATCATTCCTGGAATGCTTCCATAAAGAGAATCTTTGCCTTATCAATACTTTGATTATCCTGAAGCACAATTTACATTTAAAAAACTATGATGAATGCTCAATTCTTTCCCTTTATTCACCAGTTTCAAAAACAGTCGGTTGGTTCCCTAGAATCTACAAAAGAGTTTAGTTTTTTTGTTTTTGTTTTTAATAGTTATTCTGAAGTCATAGCTTCAAGCATATTTTCTGTGCTAGTGGTGCTCAAATTCTTAAGCCAGAGAGTGCATCTTTTTATCTGGCCCTGAGTCCTTTTGACATGACCTATCAGTCTTTGATATTTTTCCTGCTTTCTGACATGACAAAATGTTCTAGGCATCATTTCCTGTCCCAGCATGGACTCTGCCACCTTTACAAAGGCCTCTAGTGGGAAAACAGTACAATTTGACACAAGGAATGCTCATTGCTACCAAACTGGTCATTGTTTCCAGGACTTTTCAGGGGCATAGCTAAGATATATATTATCATATATATAAAAAATATATATCATATTTGTATATGTATAATAGATAAAACATATGTTATTATCTGCTATAGTATGTTTGAAATATATATTTGTTTTTAAATATGAAATATATCATGAGTTCATACTGATACTCCAAATTTAGAACTACAGTATATCTCTTACCTATGTATTTCCTTTGTCCCATGCTAAAAGTCCAAGCTCTTAATAACACCAACAGAAACACACATTTGTTTTATCCTACTCCTCGCACACACTTTAGAATAACAATACCCACACTACAACAAATGATACAATTACAGAAAAAGGTTGCAGAATTTTCACATTTCTTTTTGTCCTGGACCCTACCCCACTAGAGACGTACGCTTACAGCTCTGTGTTTTGAAGTCACTTGCAGTTGATCTCCTCTGTACGGTTATCCCATTACTCAGATAAAACAGACAGATTTGTTTCACTTTCCTTTTAACTTTTCAAAGATTGCCTTTGAGGATTCGATTTTGTTTTATAATTATGCAAAACATTTAAATGGTTTCAAAGTCATACCTATAAAACAAGGTATATTCAAAGAAGTTTTAGTTCTCTCTCTGTCCACTCCATTCTATTGCCTCCTAACTTTTCTTATTAATTTTATCTCATTTTTAAAAAATATAAGCAAATATATACATTCCTACACATATATTTGCATTCCCTCAATCTCTTAAGCAAACAGAAGCATACCCCACACAATTTTCATCACTCTTTGTTGTTTCCTGTTCACCATGTTGTTATGTTTTATTTTTTCAGAATATTATGGGTATACAAACATTTTGGTTACACATATTTTCTTTGCATCACCTAAGCCAGAGCTACAAGCATGCCCATTCCCAGATCCCACCTACCCGGACCCTTTCTTTTTATTTAACAAAATATCCCAGAGATTACTCCATATCAGTACATTGAGATATTCTTCATCTTTTTTACAGCTGCATAGTACTCCATTTGGTGGATCACAATGATTTATTCAATCAGTCCTGTCCTAGAAGATATCTTGGTTGTTTCTAGTCTTATGCCATTGCAAATACTGTTACAATGAATGGCCTTGGATGTTTTGTATTTTCACCAGCATATCTTTGGGATCTATTTCTAGAACTGGGATTGCAAATCAAAGGTAAACACATATATAATCTGTTAGATGTTGTCAAATTCTTCTCAGAGAGTAAACCATTTTGCATTACTCCCAACATTAATAGAGGGCTAATTTCCCTCACAGTCTTGCCAAAAGAGTATGTTTCGAACCTCTGGACTCTTGTCAATCTAATAAGTGAAGAGTGATTTTTCAATGTGATTTTAATATGCATTTCTCTTAACATGTATCAGGTTGAGCATCATTAATTAGGCACCATTTACATTTATTTTTCTGCCTACTGTCTCTATATCAGGCCCATTATTCTATAGGGTTTTAAAACCTTTATTTAGTAGAGATATGAATCCTTTATATGAGATATGAATGCTTGACCACAACTTGCAAGGATATATATATACTTATATATATGTATTGTGTGTGTGTATATATATATATACACACACACACATATATATGTATATATACATATAATAACCCAAGTTGTTATATGTCTTTTACTGTATGATAATTTTTGCCACGTAAAGTTTATTTTTTGTCATCCAATTTATCAATCTTATACATTATCGCTAGATTTTGATTCATAGTTAAGAAAGTTTTGCCCACATCTAAGTTATAGAGCAGTTAATCCATGTTTTCTCCAGTACTAATGTTAAAGAATCACCTAAAAACTGGATATGTGCACTGATACCAAAGAGCAACGGTTTATTATAATAGTAGATCAAAGAAAGTTTGAAGTTCCTATATCATGGCAAGTAGAGCTCTCAGAGCTCATATACCCCGGTAAAAAAAGCCAAAATATCCTTTTCTTCATAAAACTTATATTGCATGAAGCTTTCCTCCTACAAAAATATTAGGTCAGTAGGGGTTAAAATAAACACTCAAATGTAGCACTGTACTGAAATCCCTAGCTACACTACAATGTCCCTGAAGAATGAGATTGTATTTTTATGTCCTACACAACCCATATTGAAGACTTTATCCAAAACTTGAAAATTCAAGAGTTTTTAAGTGAAACTACACCTAACATTAGTAAGTAGAAGGAAAGAAATAATAAACATCAGAGCAGAAATAAATAAAACAGAGACTAAAACAACAACACAAAAGATCAACAAAAAAAGGGTTTTTTGAAAAGGTAAAGTTGATAAACCTTTAGCTAGACTAAGAAAACAAAAGAAGACCTAAATAAAAAAATCAGAGATGAAGAAGGATATATTACAGATACATAAAGGGATATTATTATGGGATACTATTATGAACAACTATACTCCAACAAATTGGAAACCCTAGAAGAAATGAATAAATTCCTGGACATATACAACCTACCAAGACTGAACTAGGAAGAAATAGAAAATCTGAACAGATTCATAACAAGTAAGCAGATTGAATTAGTAATAAAAAGTTTCCCATCAAAGAAAAGCCCAAGGCCTGATGGCTTCCCTGCTAAATTCTACCAAACATTTAAACAAGAACTAATGCCAATTCTTTTCAAACTATTTCAAAAAATTGAGAAAGAGGGAGTTCTTCCAAGCTCGTTCTACAAGGCTAGCCCTGATGTCAAAACCGGACAAGGGGCCGGGCGCGGTGGCTCAAGCCTGTAATCCTAGCTCTCTGGGAGGCCGAGGTGGGCGGATCATTTGAGCTCAGGAGTTCAAGACCAGCCTGAGCAAGAGCGAGACCCCATCTCTACTATAAATAGAAAGAAATTAATTGGCCAACTAATATATATAGAAAAAATTAGCCGGGCATGGTGGCACATGCCTGTAGTCCCAGCTACTTGGGAGACTGAGGCAGCAGGATTGCTTGAGTCCAGGAGTTTGAGGTTGCTGTGAGCTAGGCTGACGCCATGGCACTCACTCTAGCCCGGGCAAAAAAGTGAGACTCTGTCTCAAAAAAAAAAAAAAAAAAANCAAGGACACAACAGAAAAAAAAAAAAAAAAAACTATAGGCCAATACCCCTAATGAACAAACATGCAAAAATCCTCAACAAAATATTAGAACACCAAATTCAAAAGCACATTAAAAAGATCATTCACCTTGATTAGCTAGGATTCATCCCAGGGCTGCAAGGATGGCTAAACATATGCAAAACAATAAATGTGATACATCATATTAACAAAATGAAGAACAGAAACCATATGATCAATTAATGTAGAAATAGCACTAGACAAAATTCCACATTGCTTCATAATAAAAACTCTCAGCAAATTAGGTATAAAATGAATGTTCCTCAACAGAATAAAGGCCATATATGACAAACCCAGAGCTAACACCATACTGAACAGGGAAAAGTTGAAACCTTTTCCTACAAGATCTGGAACAATACAAGGACGCCCACTTTCATTGCTTCTATTCAACATAGTACAGCCAGAGAAATGAAGCAAGAGAAAGAAATAAAAGCCATCCAAATGAGAAAGGAGAAAGTTAAATTGTCTGTTTCCTGATGACATGATCTTATATATAGAGAAAACCCTAAACACTCCACAAAAAAGCTAGTAGGACTAATAAACAAATTTAGTAAGTTGCAGGCCACAAAATCAGTATGCAAGAATCAGTAGCATTTCTATATACTAATAGTGAACTATGTGAAAACAAATCAAGAAAACAATCCCAATGACAATAGCCACAAAAATACATAAAATACCTAGAAATAAACTTAAACAATGAGGTGGAAGATCTCAATGAAAACTATAAAATATTGCTGAAAGAAATTGAAAAAGACACAAATAAACAGAAAGATAACCCATGTTCATGGATTGAAAGACTTAACATTACTATTGTTAAAATGTCCATACTACTCAAAGCAAGCTACAGATTCAGTGCAACCCCTATCAAAATACCAATGACATTCTTCATAGAAATAGAAAAAGATCCTAAAATTTGTATGGAACCATAAAAGACCTGGAAAAGCCAAAGCAATCTTGAGCAAAGAGAACAAAGCCAGAGGCAGCACACTACCTGATTTCATAGTATACTATAAAGCTACGGTAACCAAAAGAGCTTGGTATTGGGATAAAAGCAGACACATAGTCCAATAGAACAGAACAGAGAGCCCAGAACCAAATCCACGCATTTACAGCCAACTGATTTTCAACAGAGGTGCCAAGAACACATAATGGATAAAGGACAGTCTATTCAGTTAGTGATGCTGTGTAAACTAGAATAATGAAACTGGACCCTTATCTCTCACCATATGCAAAAATTAACTCACAGTGAACTAAAAATTTAAATATAAGACCCAAAACTATGAAACTGATCAAAGAAAACATAGGAGAAGTACTTCATGACTTTGGTTTGGACAAGGATTTTTTTGATAAGACCTCAAAAGCACAGGTGACAAAAGTAAAAATAGACAAATGGGATTACACAGACTAAAAAGATTCCGTACAGCAAGGGAAACAATCAACAAAGTAGAGAAACAACCTACGGAATGAGAGAAAATATTTGCAAACCATTCATCCAACAAGGGATTAATATCCAATATACATAAAGAATTCTACTTAAAAAACTCAGTTAAAAATGGGCAAAAGACCTGAATAGATATTTCTCAAAGACGACATAAAAATGGCCAACAGGTATATGAAAAAATGTCTGGGAAATGCACATCAAAACCACAATGAGATATCACCTCACCCCAGTAAGACTGTTCATTATCAAAAAGACAAAAGATAACAAGTGCTGGCAAAGATGTGAAGAAAAGGGAACCCTTACACACTGTTGGTAGGAATGTAACTTAGTACATCCATAATGGAAAACAGTATTAAGGTTCCTCAAAAAATTAGAGAACTACCACATGATCCAGGATTCCCACTACTGGGTATATGTCCGAAAGAGATGAAATCAGTATGTCAAAGAGACCTCTTCACTCCCATGTTTAATGGGAGTACTATGCACAATAGCCAAGATATAGAATCAACCTAGGTGTCCATCACTAGATGAATGGATAAAGACAATGTGGTATACATGCACAATGAAATGCTATTCAGCCATAAAAAAAAAAAAAAAAAAAATGAAACCCTGCCATTTGCAGCAATATGGATAAACCAGGAGGACATTATGTTAAGTGAAATAAGGCGAGCACCAGAAGACACATATAGCAAGATCTCACTCGTTTGTGGAATCTAAAAAAGTTGATCACATAGAAGTAGAGAGTAGAATAGTGGTTATCAGAGGCTGGAGTGGTTACAAGGGTGGGGAATGGAGAGATGTTGGTCAAAGAATACATAATTACATTTACGTGTATATAAGAGGAATTAATTTCAAGAGATTTATTGTATAGGAAGGTGACTATAGTTAATGATAATATATTGTATTCTCGAAAAATGTAAGAAGAGTAGGTGTTATGTGCTCTTAACCACAAAAATGATAACTATGGGAGGTAATGCATTTGTTAATTAGCTAGATTTAACCATTCCACAATGCATATGTACTTCAAAACATGATGTACATGATAAGAATATAAAATGTTATCTGTCCATTTTTAAAAAATAAATTTTAAAATGTAAAAAACAGAGGATTTGTAAGTGAAAAGGGCTCCAAGCACCTAAACAAGTTTTCCTTTTCATTTTGTACCCAGAGGTGCTGTTACATGCCCAAGGTCTTTGGGGGCTTGCTCTGTCAGGCAACCAAGAGTCCACTAGCTTGAGTCTTCTGCGAATCAGTTCTGGTGGATGGATACTCAAGGACAAAAAGAACTACAAACAATTCTTAAACTTTTTTTTCAAGAATACTGTTATAGGTAGTAATGTTGGTATCATTTATTTCTTGTTTATTTCTGTATCCCCAGCACCTAGCACCATGCTTAGCACATAGTAGGCACTAAATACCCTATGGGAGAATCAATAAAAGGTTTAGCAAAATGATCATCTAATACACCTGTACATCTAATTTTCGTATCTAAAGTCCTCTGTATCTTTCTCTCTTATACACACATGCGCGTGCATAGGAAAGTACAAATATGATTTAAGTTTTTCTAAATTAAATCTTTAAAATTAATGTATTTCTTTACCCAAATGTATTTTTGGACTTTGGATAAGAGGGAGATTGCAGAGTTGACAAATCCTCAAGTCACTGCCTTGATGACAGGTAGGTCTCTGGTAGTCCCCAGTACTTCTGTGTCCCCATCTGATCACGCTTTTCCCTGTGTCCTGCACTACTCTCAGAAAGGCTGTAGGAGGTGGTCATCGCTGTGATGAGAGCTGGCCCTTTCAGCCCTGGCATTGCTGGCTCTGGGAAAAGAAGTCACATTCTGTAAATGAGCAGTGAGGACTTCTCTTTTCCTTTCATTTGACCAAATCTTAATGATGGTACTAACAATCTGTCCAGTTTCAAATTAAGAACTGCCAAGGAGTACTGAAGGGGCCAAAGATTGTTCTGTTACAGTCATAAAGATTTAAGAAACCACTTACATTTGAAAATAAAAAAATAAACACAATACATTTCACAGACTTTAAGATACAAAAGCTTACAATAAAACTAAACTGCTAGAGTTTAAATGATCTGTATCTACACAACATATTACCTTGAGTTGTATTTCCCCACTTTTTAAAAATAAAACAAATGGAGGGAAGTATATGTCTACATGAAACAACTATCTGTATTTAATTTTAAAAAAGAAAAAGTTCACATGAAAATGGGTAAAATATTCTCGCAGAAGCCCTGCTATTAAACTTCTTTCTTTACATTTTGGTTTGCTGTGTAAATACACATAAAGAAACTCAACGACAGCAAATGTTAGCCTTTTTCCAGAGGAACAGAGGCAAGTGTTACAAATGTGGACCCAGTGTCAGGAGAACATAATCACTATGTAAATTGATTATTTCCAAATGATCCCCCCCAAAATAAAAAGTGAATGGAAGTACGTAATAAATTTTGTTTTCCATAAAATTCATTTTAAAAAAGAAAAGAATGTGAGCTTAGGGGTCAGTAAGAGTTTTGTTGGATTTCCCTCCTCCTAAATTGTCATCTGCTTTGTAAAGAGGCAACTCGGCTTCCCATAGACATGACAGAAATATGCTCTTCTCTTCCTGCAAACCATTTACCAGTAAGTAACACTTACCAGTGGACATGTATGTTCTCGTAAACGACTGGCTAACTGGGTATTGTCACTTCCAGTTGCAACTTAATGTATAGACAATGGCTTTTTCAAACAGAAGTACAACCAAACAAAAGTACTAATGATCCATTTCTTTCAAAGAAAATAAAGAGTTCTGGCTCCGTATTTCTAGACCCCAAAACAATGAATACAGATTATGAAGGGATTTAATGTACAAATTAAAATGATTCAGTTGTCTTAATTATATGTTTGACCACACAGGTCAAATAACATCCCAATGAGCTCAAAAAGAAGGGCCAGATTCTTTTGTTCCACTAGAAAAATAAGTTGCTCAAAAATACATTGACAGTGGGCTAAGTTTGGAAAGTTTTTGATTAAAAAAGGATTTTTGTTGGAACACTTATAATGAGATTGTAGTTGCAGTAACAATATAAAATTGAAAGCAGAATTACATACAAAAAGAGTACTGTAAAATATCATTTTTTAGTACAATGGAAAATAAGGTGTTTGTGGTTTTTACTCTATAAATTCTGTGTTGTCTGCTCCTATGTATTCCTTCTTGGCCTTCCTCTGAATGGTCATTCTGATTTCCTAGCCCTTCTGTACCAGCACACACTTGCGGTAGGGGGACCCACACAATCAACATCTCCTAGGCTCTACTTTCTTCCTCCATTTTCTTGGCTTTTCAGGACTAATTCTTGTACACGTATCACACTGGTGTTCAGTTACTGGGCAGACAATGAATTTTCCTAATCCATTTAGTGTGCTGACAGAGCCATGTTCACAATTTATAGAATTTCCTTTTAGACATCTACGTATTTCACAGTTCATTAAGATGCAAACTGAACACCTGTGTTTATAAAGTCAAAAGCAATTTTATCCTAACAAGGTGTTAAATAAGGCATTCTCTGAAAGCCTGAAAAACAATAGCAACAACAAAAGTACTAGACTCTTGACCTATGGAACAAAATGACGTCTGTAGCTACCTACACCACCCTTTAACAGTCCAGAAATTGCCATAGCACAACCATAAAAAGGTTTTATAACAAACTTGAGATGTTCCCTTACACCACATTTTAATTTCTCTATCACAGGCCTTTCATGTTTTACCTTTAGAAAGCAATGGTATGAGGCTGCTTTGCAAAGTTCACTCAGATAGCTAAAATCTATAAAACAGCTAAAAAGCATAAGAAGTCAAATGTGGCCCCTTCAGACAATTCCTTCATTTGCTAAATACAAGGACATTTCAGCATTCTGACGTTCATGAAGCCTGACCTTGGCTCATTTTTATGTGACCCAAAAGTTTTCACATCATTAATAAAGAGAGAATCAAAACAAAGCCCACAGACATTAGGGGAGGGAAAAGTGTGTAGTTTGGCACTACCATCATCCATACTCTCAAAATGAAAAGGGAAAAAAATGAAATGCATGTAGCAGAGTTGGTGACCTCTGTAACGACTGTGGTTCCCAGCGTTTTTTTCTTGCTAGTAATAAACCATTTTGCAGACCTCCCAATTGTGGCCACCATGATAGTTACTGCTTTGCAGGTTTATGTCTTTTTCTTGCAGTTAAGAGTGTTATCAATAAAAATTTCAAATGATGCCTTTCCCCGTCAAGTAAAAACATTTTAAAATGTGAAGCCAACAGCAGGATTAGAGAGGAAAAATACAAATGACACCAGAGCTTTATTTTGTATATTTTTTCACCAAGTCCCTTAATTTATTAATTTTAAAGACAGTCCCTGCAAGTCTTGAAAGTGAGACAATACGCCCTAAATGGCACTGGAGTGACTGCACATCCTTAAAAGTTGGTTTTGTTGCATGCTACTAACTTTTTTAAAAAGCACCTCAATTTTAAACATAGTGATCATGGAGAACATTAAACAAAAGTCTATCTCAAAAAGGACAGTTAAATGTTATCCTTTGAAGGCTGAATTGAAGTGATTAAAAAGGACTTTACCGTTTGCCAGTCGCCCACGGCAGGAGGCAAAAAAGAAAACTGAAATTATTGTTTAAAAGTAAACTGGTTACTAGAGGCTGGGAAGTGAGGGAGGAAGAACAGGGAGAGATTGGTTAATGAATACAAAATTACAGTTAGGTAGGAGGAATAAATTCTAGTGTTCTACAGCACTGTGGATGACTATAGTTAATAATAATTTATTGCATATTTCAAATAGCTAGAAGAGAGGATTTTTAAGGTTCCTAACACAAGGAAATGATAAATGTTCAAAGTGATGGATATGCTAATTGCCCTGAATTGATCAATGTCCATTGTATGCATGTATCAAAACATCGCTATATGTCATAAATATGTACAATTATTACATGCCAATTAAAAAAAAGGATCACTCCTCATAAATCCCACCATATATACTATGACAAACATTATTTCTATGCATTTAAAAACTCCTTTGCTCCAAATGTGTTGGTCCCAAAGAATAAGCAGTTCCTTAAAGATCCAGAATAGTCTGCAAAGCCCCGTGTGAATGCGTGTAATCCCACAGTCCCTGAAGGCCACAAAGCATTCCTGATTCCTTGTCATGGTGACCTTTATGCCCAGGAGTTGTAGCTTTACCATAAAGTGGGGCAGAGGGCCCATCTCAATGCAAATAAACTGAGAAATAAGGACACAAAAAGTGTGTTCTTTTTTCCACATTACATTATTGTTGTCAAAAGCTTGGTTTTTATGATTCATCTTACAAATTGACAGCCCAAGTCTGCTCTCTTATTGTGTTATTACACTGAGTCATCTGTGACTCAGAGACCAAAAGATGCTGGCATGGAGTCAGAAAACACCTCCTCCTCCACCAACACCTTATACAACCTCCCTGAAGAAATGGTCATTGCTGCTTTAAGAATACATTCAATGTTTTATATTATAAATATATACCATGTGTATCATAGAAAATACAGCAATATACTGTTGGCCATTCTTTTACTTGTTTTTACATAATATGCATGCATGTATGAATATATGTGTATGTATGTGTGTGCATGTATATAATTATAAACATCTTTAAAGAAATAAAAACTACATTTTATATAATAAATGCTCATTAATATACCAGAATTCTAAACTTCTTGAAAAATAGTACCCTCCCTAGAGTTTGGGCAATATTCTTCATTATTATGGCCATAGTGTTACAATTATTATAGCTATAATGTTACCATGTGGATTTCAACCCCAGAGTTATTCATTCTTATCCCCTTTCTTAGCCAGCAAAGGGTCGTTCTTAGTAAGCATTCTTGAAAATTCCAGTGAACTCACCTGTTAAGACAGAATTATAAAACTTGCTACAAATTTTGCCATTAAGCTTAAAGGAGATAATGTGTGTCAGTTCCCTGACACAATGGAAGCCCTTCACCAACTGGGACCCTCATGGAAAGCACTAAGTTCCTGTTAAAAGAGCTCAGAGCTTGGGAACCCAGTCACTGTCATTCACCATCTTATGAACAAGTTACACATCCTCTCTGAGCCTGTATTTCCTCATCTTAAAAAAGTGGACAACAACACCAACTTCACAGGTAGTAAGTCATGTTTAAAGGTATCACACAGAAAACAATCATAGTTCCTAGGACTCAGCTTAGCAGCCATAAGATGCTAAGTAGACTTTTGGACAATAAAATTAAATTTATTAATAAAAGACCAGGACTATCAGCTCCTGAAATTATGGGTCCCTACCTTGCCCAGCACATTGTACACTGTAGATGCTCAATAAAATATTATCAAATGACACCTCACTGATGTAGACAGATTGAGGGAAGGTCTCTGTGTAGTATTTCCAAGTACATGCAGTAACTCCTAAAACAACGAAGCTAGCGAAGTGTCTGTAACTACACACATAGCACCTCCTTACTCAAAAAGGAGAACCAAGTTGCTTGACTATGATCTAAAAGAGGATCAGCTTTAATAAAAAAATAAAGTCTTAATATTATTAGGGTAATCACCTTAGCAATATTAGTCTTGAATTATAGAAATAGATATTTTGAACAGTTTACATACTTTAGTCTTCACAGGAGTTAAACATTTATTTCTTTGTGTCCTCTTTCCTTCCTTTACTTATGTGCTTTTAAACAGCAAAAGAAAGAAAATTTTCAGTTAAGATTCTGTGTGAAATTATGAGTAACCAGTGATAATGAGATCACTGGGAGTTCATGGTACCACAAATCAGTTCCCTGTCATATATCCACACGCCCAACAGAATATTGGCTAGATGAGGGCAGGAACCATATCTGGCACACAGTTGGCATTCAAAAACTGTGTGAAATAAAAAGATTCATGAAGTTCCTAGGGCAAAATCATTAATGTGAAGTTCTTGGAAATGCTTCTGAGCATTTACAAACTGTCTGAAATTAAATACACTACTGCACGTGAATATGAGTGTGTACGTGCCACAGTGAATTCTTTCAGGGAGAGGGCTCATGGATTGCATGAGATTCTCATCTGTGTTGATTACATTTTTTTAAAAAGTTATGAACCCTTGCTATGTAGCTGCCACTGCCCTAACCTGCATATGTTGCCTCTTGCCTGCGTAAACATAAAGCTCCTGCATTCTCTGTTGATTAACAAATTCTCAAGTGTCCTCTCTTAGACAAGAAGAACCCCTGACTTATTTGGAACAGAAATTACTATAAAAGTGAGCACTGTGTACCACTGTTATATAACACATCTTCAAAAACACATGCAAAATAGTTGTCTGGAAGTTTGGAAATCATGCTGAGTTGGGGAAATCTGTACTTGCCAGAAAACAGAAACAACTCTCTTAATTTGGGGATAGAGCAAAATAGATGGTTACTTTCATAGTATCTTTATTTCTGCATATAGTTCTAAGACATAAACAAGTAACTCAATTGAAATAAGAAAGTCTGGGGTCTATAAATACACATGCCAAAAATTCAAAAAATCCTTAAATCTAAAGCACAGAATGGATGATAAGACAAAAAGTGAGGTAGAGTATTCAGGTTCAACTTGTCCAAGTATCTTGATAAGATAAACACAGTAATATAATAATAACAGCAATGATAACACAATTTATAGCTGTAACCCTTTACTATAATCGAAGCATTTTCACATGGACATGTCAGGCTGGCACAATGACTGCCATTTTATAGACTGTGACATGTGACATGGAGGCCCAGAGGGGTGTGGGTCTTGCCTGTGTCACATCGCTGTTGAATAGGGAGGCTGAGGCATGGCCAGACATCTCCCACTTCTAAACACTGTGTTTCACTCAGCATTTTACTTAAGATCACAGAATAAATGCTAGACCTTCATTCTTGCTAATTTCTGTATATTATTCTTGGATATTATACATTAAAATCCAGAAAAAATTCAAGGTGCTAAAGAAAGTCGATTCATTATTTTCCCTACTGCTATAGACTTTATGTGTTGGTGGGTGGGGTAGGTTGGTGCGTAGGAAACATCAAGGGAAGTAGCAAAGTAAGAAACTTGGCCCTTAGAGACCTTTGAAGCTATTTTTAAAAGTAAACTGTTATGTTAAGACCTGTGGTATATCTGTGTGTGTGTGTGTGCGATTATTATTCCACTGATTTATCGTACTCAAGTCCAGGAGCATCTGGGCATTTGTAAAAGTTAAAACAAACCAACCAAGGAGCCAAGCCACGTAGCTGCAAACCCAGACAACTTGCCTCCCACCTCTCACCCCACCCTTCATTCTACCACCTCCCAAATGCAAATTCCCTGGTAGCAGAAACTTTCCTTGCAGTGATGGACCGTTAAGCCAGTTGATGGCACAGATATTCCAGAGAAACTGGCAAGACTCTTCCTATTCTAGAGAGAGCTCTCTTCTGTTTTGGCAAGAGCTTTCAGGAATGATTCAGGAATCAAATTGCAAGGAGCAATCACGTGTAACCTCCTGTGAGGATGAGCACCATATCGTTCTTATGAATTGCAACTCAGATCTTTTGTTGTGGGTCACAATAAAACATCTCTTGCCACCTCAACACTCACCTGCTTGTCCACCACAAGTTAGGTGGGGAGTCTCTTATTTACTTCTGCTATTCCAAAAAGTGGAGAAATCACTTTATAATACCCTATCCTGCTTCCAAAAATCCTGTGCCTGTGATCCAATAAGTACAGCTAATTTGAGCCTAAATTGCTTGCCCTAAGAGATGAACATCATTAGATAATTTTCTTCTCTGTTTCCATATACAAAGAGATCTTAAAAGAAGAAAAAGGGTAAAAAGAAAATTCTTCAGATGTTTCCAGCTGATAAAATCATTAGTCTCACCCTCACAACTTCAAGGCAAAAGGTTTAGAAAACTATCTCACTTTCTCTGCACATGGAGGAATTTTTTTTTTTTTTTTTTTACTTCAAAGCACCATTTCTTTATTGGGTCATTTTAATTACTGAATGTGGGACGGAAGCTATCCACATAATGTCACCACTGTCTTTTTCATGAAATATGCGTAGGTCTAATCTGGACTACATTACTTTGAGAAGGGTAAAAGACAGGGAGATGAACAAAAGGGAAAGACACTGGGGAGTACAGCACCTAGCCGTGAAAGACGGTGAGAGGAAGAGCCATTCTGAGCTGACTTTCCTCTTTCTTGCCTCGAGAGAGGCACTGTCAAGAAAACTAACTGCCAGTTTGGGCAAGCAGACTGCCTCACTTCTCAAATTTCCTCCTACACAGCACACAGCAACCTAACTTTATCAGTGGTCCTGGCATTACTGACAGAATGTGGGTGCAATGAGTTGGTTCATCTGCACTGAAGCAAACTTGTGCTCCAGCACAGGGGCAGCAAACTTACTGGCCTTGCTTAGGGCGTGACACCCAGAAGGAGGACGACCTGGGCACCCCAATGCCCACTCAATCCTCTTCCTACAGGATCCCAATGCCAGAGGTCAGCAAAGCTCTTCCGTAAAAGGCCAGAGAGTAAATGTTTTCATCTTTGTGGGCCACACAGTCTCTGTCACAAATGTTCAACTCTGAAGATGGCAGATGAGAAACTCGGCCAGACAGAGTGTCTCTGCAGAAAAGCCAGGTTCTAGGAGAAATTGGAAGAAAGAAGCAACCAGACGAGCATACGTCGGATAAGGGTCGGAAGGAGGGGTACCTGAGACCACAGGACTCTCCACAGGAGGAGGTTGCGGAGGAGAACTGGAAGCTGAGACCTCCAGAGCAGCCTGGAGACCAATGGCAAGGGTAGGTAGAGTGGTTAACTCTCCCCTCCTTTGCATCTCGGACTGCTGGTGTGCTCCCCAGTGGGTGGAGAGACCTGTTGACACCAGCCCAGAGACGGCCACTGCCAGTGAGCGGTAAGCCTGTAGCAGACACAGCACAACACTTCCAACTCCCTCGGGCACCTCCGCATCCACAGACCCGTGGGCGCGGCAGGTGCCATATTGCCTCCTTCTCCCCTCCCCTGTCCCTACCCGCAGCTGTCGAGAGAGACACTATAGCCACTAGCCGGAGGTACCTCCAAGGAACAGGACCTTCCCTTTTGGGGCCCTACAGCTGACTGAGGGGAACTCAGACTGTGAGCTCTCTGCCCGCCACCCCTCCCAGGTGCTGCTGGCACGGTGATCCCAAGAGAACGGGGCAGACCCTGAGGCTGAGAGACATAGATCCAGCTTGGGCTCCCTGTGGGTGAATTGGGACTGGCACTTCTCTCCCTGGTGGGGTCAGGGATTGAATTCTGGGGTCCAGAGGTGAGACCTGCAGACCAGATCCCGTGCACCCAGGTCTCACATTGCCCAGAGCACAAAAGGGATATTTGTGAACAGCCTACTGAGGTGTGTGTGCCTTCAGGGGCAGATCAGCATGCTTGAGGGCAACCCTCCTCCCAAAGGGAGACCGTGCGCCCAGCCCAGGCGGCATTCCTGCGCAGGGAACCTCCCAGCCGGCATCACACCCAGGGGAGGCCCAGGAGTAGCCACGGAGTTGGGGATGGTGGAAAGAGGCCAGGCCCGCTCCAGACTGCGGGTCTCGGACAGCCCCACCCCCACACACAGACTCTCTGACTGAGCGGGGCCATTCCAGCCCCTCCCTGGCAGCTTTTCCCGCAAGCAGAGAACAGAACTTTGACCCCTGCTGACGACATTGGTGGTGCCTGAGGGCAGGCTGACCCAACCCAGCTCCACCCAGACTCACTCCCAGACCAGCCCTCACTGAGGGGGAGAAAACGACACACCTGGAAGTCCCAGGGCCCCACCGACCACCGGAGGCACTAGAGTGCCTCTCCAGGGGAACAAGACCCAAAAACAACAGTGTAGCCTGCTCTTCCGAGCAAGCGCCACCTACTGAGAGGGAGGACATTCTGCACACCCTCTTCACGGCACCTACTGAATCATCATCATACAGGGGGTGGTCGAAACTCACCCACAGACACCACCTACTGGCTCAGACACTAAACAGGGCGTGTCAATACCCAAACAAAAATCTAAAGGCAAGAAGCAACAACTGATCCAGATAGGAAGAAATAAGAGAAAGAACTCTGGAAATATGAAGAACCAAAGGCAAAGCACACCCCCAAAGAGGAGCGCCAGCCCCTTAGAAATGGACACCAACCAAAATCAGACCACTAAAATGACAGAAGAGGAATTTCAAACATGGATAGTAAAAAAATTCAATGACTTGCAAGAACAACTAGATAACCAACACAAAGAAAACGCAAAAAGATTCCAGGACCTGGAACAAAAATTCACTAAAGAAATCGATACAATGAAGAAAAGTTTAACTGAACTGCTGGAAATGAAGAATCAATTCAGGAAATACAAAACACAGTGGAAAGCCTCAAGAACAGGGTAGATCAACCAGAAGAAAGAATCTCGGAGATTGAAGATAACACCTTCCAATTAAATAAATCAGTCACAGAGGTAGAGCAGAAAAACAAGAGAAAAGAGCAAAGCCTACAAGAGATGTGGGATTATGTGAAGAAAACTAATGTGAGAGTCACAGGATTACCAGAAGGAGAAGAAGAAAACACTCAGGGCTTAGACAAGCTATTTGAAGATATACTAGAAGAAAATTTCCCAGGCCTTGCTAAAAATCTCCAGATACAAGTTCAAGAAGCTTAAAGGACCCCTGGGAGATTCAATGCAAACAGGAAGATGTCACAACACACAGTCATCAGACTGACCAAAATATCAACTAAAGAGGCCCTTCTATGAGCTGTAAGATGAAAGAAGCAAGTAACATACAAAGGAAAGCCAATCCAAATAAAGGCAGATTCTCTACTGAAACATTACAAGCAAGGAGAGACTGGGGCCCCATTCTCACTCTTCTGAAACAGAACAATGCCCAGCCTAGAATCTTGTTCCCTGCAAAACTAAGTTTTGTATATGAACGAGAAATCAACATATTCTCAAATAAGCAAAGACTGAAGGAATTCACCAAGACCAGCCCTTCAAGAAGTACTCAAAACCGTGTTACCCACAGATCAGCACAATAAACACTCACGAATGTAAATCTGCTCAAAAATTAAAGATCATAGCCCCGATACCACAATGGCTCAAGAGAGAAAATAAAGCAACAAAGTTCAACCCAACATAATGAACAGAAATCTGCCCCACCTATCAGTTATCTCAATAAATGTGAATAGCTTGACCTCCCCACTCAAGAGACATAGGCTGGCCGAATGGATAAAAAAATACAAGCCAAGTATCTGCTGCCTTCAGGAAACACATCTAACCTGCAAGGATGCAGTCAGACTAAAGGTAAAGGGATGGAGAAAAATATTTCAAGCAAACGGAAGCCAAAATAAATCTGGCGTGGTGGTGCTGATTACAGATAACTTAGCTTTTAACTCAACAAAAGTAATGAAAGACAAACAAGGTCACTATATAATGATGAAGGGTACACTTCAACAAGAAGACATACCAATTCTAAATATATATGCACCCAACCTTGGTGTACCCAGATTCATAAAGCATACTGTACTTGATCTAAACAAATGGATAAACAACAACACCATAATAGTCAGACACTTTAACACCCCACTGACAGCACATTCCTTCTTCATTCCTTCTTCATTCCTTTTCTGGACACTGTTCTGCACCTTGATTGAGGGCACAGATCTACTCAACAGTCTTGTTAACTCCTAAGGCAAATACAAACCTGCACATAGACCCTAAATATTATACACGCAAAGACATGGCTCGAAGAGCCCCAGAGAGAGCATGCGTGTCAATTAGATTGCCTTCCCCTAAAGTGACGCATGTAACACGCTGCCTCCACACAAAACTCAGTGAGATTCATCATATTCTTTGCTATTGTCCACTGACTCTGATAACTGTTCTATTGATACAATAACTAGCTGTGTTTTACATTTCTTAGCAGGCCCAAAAATGTAATCCCATGAGGATAAGCAAGAAAATAGGAAAGTGACATATTTATTTTTCTTCTAAGTACGAACAATAAATAACCACACAGTGGTAGTTTAAAAGACTCACACAACATTAACTTTCTTCAATGGGTACAAGAACCTTGAAAACTGAGGATACCCCTTAGTAAGAAATCCTTGGTACCAGGAGTGCCAGTAGGGTGACCTATACAGATAATGCACAGCAAAGTAAGGTAGATGGCATCTAGTTATTTTGTGATTTTTGATAAAATGAAATCGTTCCAGATCCAATCCCTTATCTGTGGTTCACAAATCCAAAATTTCTGGAAAATGAAAAAAAAAAATCCAAATGTAAAGCAAACTCCTTTGGTGGCACAACCTGTTACCAACTGATTAGAGGTTACTTATGTAGTCTTTGTCCTATTTTACTCTGAGAATTTTTTTTCTGCAAAAATATTCATTTGCTTGCTTATGGGGTGTTTTACAGTGTTATAAAATCTAAGACACATGCAATGGATCTCACCTTACCAAAATCCAAAAAAATGTGAATTCCAAACTACATTTGGCCCCAAGAGTTTGGATAAGAGGTTTTCTGAGGAAAGCCATCAAGTAGGACATTTTCTATCAACTCAATATCTCTGCTGTTCAGAATCCTGAGACAGGGCCTTACCTCAGTCTGAAGGATGGCAGCCCTCTGTTCTTTGGCAGTAAGCGACTCTTTAAGCACTTCAATGTGTTGTTTGCAATCTGAATTTTGATTGCTAAGGGTTTCAAGCTTTGTTTGTAAGGCAAGAAGTTCTGACTCCTTCTTTGAAAGTTCCTGCTTCAGCTGATCAATCTGCAAAACAACAACAAAACTGCAAGAAATTAGAAACTGCTGTTCCTACTCTTTACATTTGACAACTACTGATTTCTATTTTCAATGGCCAATGATCATTAATCCAATGGGTAAGCCATGAGTTTGCTTAAAAGACGGCCTTGGGAATCACAGAGTCTTCGGGGTCTGAAGGAACATCTGTGAAGGTCACTGAGAGTGCAGCAAATAGAACAGTAAAGTCAGCAGACCGCCAGCAGGTTACCCCACCGAGGACCAAAGTTCACAATGGAATGAAGGCTTCCTGGCCAAACCTACTCATCCAGGAAACCACCAACGCTATTATTACCACAGTCCTGATGAGAATCAACAGGGAGCTAACATAGGTTAAGTAATGCAAGACACAATTCCGTAGTTCAAATGATCATTCAAGCGGATCATTTGACAAATGAGCATGCTCAAAAAAAAAGGTAAGCATTGGGGATTTTGCTTTTGATTACATTAAATATTGAGAAGATACAAAACAATATAAAATATACACAAGGTATAAGGAAAAATGATAAAATAAACATCTATCATTCAATTTACCAAAAAAGATCGTTAGAATTACCCATATCACATTCCATTTCTATCTCCTTCTCTCTCCATTTGGGAATAATTACCACCCTGAATTTTGTGTTTACCATTTCCTTGTCTTTGAGGTTTACCATATATTTTTGCATCCATAAATAATATACTATTTGGTTTTGCTTGTTTTTAAATTTTATTTGTGCTATGTACTTTTTTTTAGTACTTTGCTTTTTTCTACTCAATCTTATGTCCTGGAGATTAAGTCATATTATTGTACATAGTCTTCATTCATTTTCACTAAAGCAGAATATTCCAATGTAAGACTACACCACAATTTATTTATCCATTCTGCTGTTGATAGACATTTCAGTTTGTTCCTAAGTTTTTTGGTATTATAAACAATGCTATTCTGTACATGTGTAACCTGGTACACATAGCAATTTTCCTGAATGTCTATCTATGAGTTAAATTGCTGGATCACATAACATGAAAATCATCAATTTCACTAGATAAAACCAAACTGTTTCCCAAAGCAGTATATTAATTTGCATGATCATAAGCAGCTTGTAAGTACACCGATCACTCCACGTTTACCAATATCTTATATGTCAACAGTCTTTCACATTTTTGCCAATCTGATATGAGTTAGGGTAGATGATCTTCAGAGACAACTTCCACTAATTCCTTCCTACTTTTACACAAATGTTGCTCTTCACAACTATAGGTGGAGTTATTTACCCTCCTCTTGAACTGGGCCAGACTATGACTTGCTTCTACTAACTGAATACAGCAAAAGTATCAGTATGCCTGTTCTGCCCTGGCCTTTAGAAGGTGGGGCAGCTTCGCTCCTACCCTCTGGAAGCCAGCCACCACGTTACACCTGTGACCCCTGTGCTGTGAGGAAGCTCACTCCAGACATGTAAAGAGGCCATGCAGAAAAACAGAGGCATGGTGGTGATGGTGGCCCCTTTGTCTCATTCCAGGTCTTAAAGGGAAGAATTTCAATGTTTCATCATTAAATTTGATGTTTGCATTAGTTTTTTATAGATGCTTTTTTAGGTTTCACGGTTTCCTTTTATTACAACTGTGCAAAAGTTTTTTTAATCATTAATGTTTACCATGAACAAACATTTTTTCTGTATCTCATGATTTATCACCATTTTTCACCTTTAATATGTTATTTTAATGAATGGTAATGGAACTTTCCCCTTGCATTACTATAAAAAATCTCAGTCATAATATATTTTGTATATGTTACTGGATTCAGCTTGCTAATATTTTGTCAGAATTTTTTATCTATGCTTATAAGTAAGACTGGTTTGTAATTTTCCTCTACTGTGCTGTGCTTATCAGGTTTTAGTATCAATTTAGCCTTCCAAATGAAGTAGGGGATGTTCCTTATGTGTTCTGAAATGGTTTCTGTGAAATTGGATTTTTTCCCACTAATGTTCATTAGAAATCACCAGCAAAACCATTCAGAGCTGGTTTTTTTCTTTTTCCAAAGAATATTACTTATTACATCCACTTTTAATGGTTATAGGAATATTTATGTTTCTAATTAGTTGAGTCAGTGTTGATAAAATTTTCTCCCCAAAGACTTTTTCATTTCATCTAAATTTTCACATTTGCAGGAAATTTTCATGAAACCCACTTACATTTTGTATCAATAGCATCTAGGATTATGTCTTCTTCATTTCTAATATTCTGTTTTTAACCTCTCTTTTTCTTGATGAATTTCAGCAGAGGCATGCCAAGTTAAATAATCAAAGAGCCAATTTTGGTTGTTTTGACCATGCAATTACATTTTTATTTTTCATTTCATTAATTTCTGCTCTTAATTTTTAAATATTTTCTTCCTTCTACTTTCTTTGAGTTTATTCTATCTTCCTTTCCTAACTTTTTAATGGAATGCTTATCTCACTAATTGATACAGGCCCTTCTCACTGGGGCTAGGTGGAACCTCATTGTGGTTTTGATTTGCATTTCTCTGATGATTGGAGATGTTGAGCATTTTTTTATATGTTTGCAGGCCATTATTCTGTCTTCTTTGGAGAAGTTTCTATTCATTTCCGTTGCCCATTTCTTGATGGGGTTATTTGATTTTTTCTTGTTTATTTTTTTAAGTTCTAGATAGATTCTTGTTATTAGACCTTATTCAGAAGTATAGGGGCAGATCTGAGATAGAGACTGTTCCTGTATACATGTTTTTTGAACTTTATCTGCAGAAATACTTTGAGGCCTAAGTCAAACATGTGGTCCTTCAGAGCACAGGCCTTTGCCAATACCTTTGCACTCCCCGCCCAGGGCCCTTTTACTCTACATTCTATGCTGGACGTTTTTAGATCCTCGCACACAGCACATCTATGCAAGAGCCAGCTGTAGTTATGGACTCTCAAAACTAGGTTTTTTTACTTTCCACTTGGCTCAAAGTTTTAAAATAGAAAATATTCCCTGGAGTGCCCTAGTCTATGTGGGAGGAGGGGCAGTGTGGTAAAGTTGTTTTTAGTGTTTACCCCTGTACTAGGATTGCAGCTGTCTGGGATCCCAGCCTTTTGTGGTGGTGGTAGGGGGGGTTCCTTGATGCCTCATCTTGAGTAGGCCCAGCCTTCTGTTTCTTTTCTCCAATGTCCTGTGGCTAAAGCTCAACTTCATCTGTCTAACAAATGTCAACAAGAATAAATAACCCATGCTCTACGTATCATACAAGCTCCTCGCTATGGCTTAGCTTTGACCCTTCAGATTCTAACTTGAGAGCTCACAAGTACTTTTTAAAATACAAATGTTAAAAATATATTTCTTCAGCATCTTATTTTCAGCAAGAAAAACTGAGATAAACCATAACCAAGCAACTGACAGTAACAGCTGAGCATGAAGAGAGTGGTATGCTTGAAGAGTGAGACCCCCCCATCTTCAGAAGGGTTCAGGTTGCACAACTTAACAGAAAGCTGGATATGGAAGGAAATCTCATTTACAGGGAGAAGTCAGACCACATCAGGGACCAAACAGCTTTCATTTTGCTTGTCATATCTAAAGGATTGGTAGTGGCTGAATAGAAAATGAACTTGAGAAAGATTCTAAGTACCTTAAAGATTCCCTGGGAAGAATCCTGAGTGTTCACCAACATATCCCGGGTTTATGTGAACAAGTGAGCACTGCTCAGGTATGTGCAACTCACGAAACACATTATTCCTTTGTAATTTAATGAATTATGAGTCTGTGGTCATTTTTATCCAGAACAAAAGTAAGAAGTTCTTTCTTTTTCTCTCTCATATGTAGTAAGAATGGCATATAAATAAAAAAAGGGAAAAATCACAATTAGAACTACCTAAAATGATAAAGGAAATCAAAATCTGTTGTGATCAGCATGCTTCTCAGTGGGAATGGCCCCCAAATCACATCCAGTTGTAGCTGACAGCACAGTAGATAGCTGATTCCACACATGAAACTGATTTATCTAAAATTAAAGCTCAAAAAACTTTCAGCTCTATACGCCCAAGCAAAGATGATTCTAGTGAAAAACTGATTTGTGCTAACTTCCACAAATACCAGAGTATATAGTTAGTGTGGGGATTGGGGTATTGAGAGAGAAACTTAAATGAAATTAACTTGATCAACAACATGGTATTTAATGAGAAGGCAGGGCATGGTGGGTTCTACATACACCTACTTTATTCCATGAAAATAGGTTTATAATGATACAGCTGTTTCAGTCTATAAATATTAAATAGGCAGTGGCTTTAAATAGCTTTCAGACTATCACCGCCATAAGGTAAATTTTAAATAAATATTCTTGCAGACAATAACCGAAAAAGGCTTTTCTAAAGGGAATATACTTTATAGGGCAAAAAAATTATATTCTTCCATAAAAATATGCCTTTTGCTTCTTTTATAGCCATAAACTCAATAAAAATGGAAAGTGATGCAATCGCGCATACATGAGAACCGAGGCCAGGGAAGGCCAGTCTCTGCGACGGCCAGAAGAAAAGCCGATAGGAATCACATCACATGCTTTATACAAAGTCTGTGTGGACATCAGGCACACTTCATCCCTCCTGAAAGTTCTTCTCCCACTTACGTCTGTGACACAGCCAACACCCTGAAAAAACCACTCTGCCAAGGAAAACAGCTTCTTTTTCACTGCAGATATGGTCTTCATGTTTAAAAAGTGATATGCTTATGATCATGCAGTTTGGGTTACGAGATTTGTAATCTGTCAGAGGTTTATAAGAAAATGTGTTACAAATTCAGAATAAAGGGGGAGATCTAAGGCAGCAGAGTGGTGTCTTTGGCAAACACTGAAAACAGAGAAAGCAGCTAATATAGAAACGCTGGGATCAGTAGATGAAAAAACGTGTTAGACTAGGAACAAAGCCTTGTACAGAAAGGAGGAGCCATCCTTCCTTCCCCACCAGAAAAAGTTATTTATATGATATGCTCCGTTTTCCTGCCTTAAGAGTGCTCCTGAAAGAGTGCTCATGCTTACAATGGCCTCCTAGATTCTGCTCTCACAGTTCGATTCCTGTAAGCCTTTGGAGCTCTGTAGGAACTGGAGTTTCCAATGGGAGAGCTGCACGGACCAGGAGGTCTCCCAGAACATCGGTTCTCAGGGACAACATCCGTGTGTCAAAGGGCCTGCGAGATGCCAGCATTTCTGCCATGGCTGACTATGTTCCGTATCCCTGCCATCGTACAAGCTGAACTTCTAAAACTCTGTTTTTGCATTTTTAAACCCATCTTCTACCTTTACAGAAACGTTACATGGTGGTTTCTCTATGATGGGATATTTGTAAAAGCAACTTAGGTCTTTGCTGCTGCTTAATTTAATCACAGAGCTTTTAAGAGGCTATACCAGTTCCAAGCATCTGTTGGGGATCAAAATAAAGGTATATGCTCTTCCACATGGTTATTTAAATTACTTCCTTTCCCTCCAACAGAGTGCTTTATTCATTTCAATAATAATGACAGGCAGTATTGTCAGGCTTAAATAAGGAATCACGCTCACCTCTCAAAGTAAGAGAATTAAGAAAAATAAGGAATTAAAGATATGAAGTATGAGCAGTAAATGTTATTGTTCAATCCAATAAGCACATTTTTTCAATGAAGAAAATATAAAAAACTCTCACTAGTACTTTTGAGCTAATGTTTATCAGTCTATAAGGAATATCTGCATGACACTATTAGAATTCATTTTTATTTATATTTCTGAGCAATCTATTTTTCCCATTAGTCAGGTTAACTGTAACATATATTTATTATCATCATTCTTATTATATTCAGTTATACTTCTTTAATAATAATTTTACAGTTATTAGTTACTTTTTTGAGCCAGGCTCTTTAACTACGTTATTTTATTTCATCTTCATTTGATCCCTCTGAGCCACCCTCTAAGGTTGGTGGTGCTGCCCCATTTTATAGAAGAGGAAAGTGTGGTTGAGCTGAAGTCACTCTGGCAAGGCCACGCAGCAAGCAAGGGCAGGATAGAGACTCTTTGGAGTCTACTTTCAACTTCAGCCTGCACTCTTTCCACTTCACTGCACTACTCTCCTCATTCTTCTGACCTGACCATTTTCGGAACCACTAAAAGTAACTAGCTATTAAAAGTTACGTCTAACTCAAGGAGTGATGGTTTCTCAGACAAATGCGGGCTAATAAAGGTCATGACTTGCTGAAGACCATATAAATGTTTTATTCAACTGGACAGAGTCCGTGATAAAGGGCAGAGTTTATAAATTGCATGACATTTGCAGTTGTAGAAGTGACTTGAACAATCTCCCATTGCTAAATGACAGGGTCGGGAGGAAAAGTTAAAGCCAAAACAATAATTTCTCCCAAACTTCTTGAGTTCACTTGTATCTGCGCCTCTGGTCTTCATTCCCAGAGTGACCCAGGCACTATCCGCAGGCCACCTTAGTACTCTGCTTGCTGCACCACACCTCAGCTCAACTCTCTGAGTGAGAGGGACTGCGAAAAAGAAATGGGGAGGACAGAGCAGGGAAACCCATTCTGCACTTTAGGGCAGTCCCTGAAAGGAAGTGGTGACATTCTCTTCCACTGGACACTTCCACTGGATTCATTCAAATCCACTGGACATTTTTCTTCTCGTAGCTCTACTCCTTGATCTACGTGTTCAGTCATAATCTCAGTGTCTACATAGAGATGGAAAGTTGGCAGAAGTAAGCACAATTTTTGTCTTTTTCCTTGAAGAAACATACCTGTAAACACATACATACAAATGTGATGCAGTAAATGCTAGATATTATTTCCTTTTTATAATTTGCAACTCTGCAAGGAGGATGCATGTATATCCCAATTGATAAAAGTAATGGAAACATTTTTTCTCCCCTTTCCCCCTGTCTTCTTGTAGAAATCTGCATCCCTCTAACTCTCCTGTGTATCATAAGGCAACAAGTAAGATTAAAACCTAGACCAAGGACAGGGATATTTATGAGCAAGTAGTAGAAAAGGAAAAAAAAGCAAAAAAAATTTGTTTTAATTGGTACAGTTATTATTTTCAAAAGCAAAATGGTTTAAGCAGAGAAATAGATTAAAACATCTCAAAGTCTCAAAAGACTTATTTGAGGCTATTCATAAATGTAATAATTATGCATATGTAAAAATAATAGGTGGCTGGTCTATTTATAGCCCAAAGTTTAATTTTGAAAAATCCAAGCCAAATTATTTAAAACTAACAATAGCAATACAAATTAATGGAACATTAATGGAAAATTTTACTCTAAAATTTTTTTCTAAATATTCTACAACAACAGAAGATATAACAGTAATAACTGTCACATCTGCTTGTCATCAATACTATCAACAACTATGCCTGACATTTGTCAAATGCTTTCTTAAGATAAGACAAGGGACTAAGAGCTTCAAATGAATAATCTCTTTGAATCATCAGAACCACCCAATGATATAGGTACTTTTCTTATCCCTGTTCCTCGGATGAAGAAACTGAGGCTTAGAGCTATTGAATAATTTAAGTAACTGGCAGCACTGGGACTGAAAATCACTTATGTCTTAAACCCTATGCTAAAACCAAAATATCCCAATAATATTTAAATGAGTTAAATTGGCTTATAAGAGCAACATCTTTTGAGACAATCACCTTCTAGGAATGAGCAACAATAGCAAAAAAACAAAGCAAAACAAAAAACACCAAAAAGCAGATTTATAGTAATGGTAGAAATTTGGAAGAGAGAAGACTAATATGTTAATTCTCAAGAAAGAGGAATAACAAAGGAATTCATTAGAAAAGCCTGAACCTCACAGTAAGTAGAAATTCCGCCAAAGGTTTTCCCTGATTGCTTTTTGGAATCTATCTTTCTGAACTAAAAATCTTCTGCATTCTTCTTTATCGTCCATATATTTAATGATATCATATAAAGCAGATTACTGGATATTTGGAAAAAGCATGTCTGTAAACTGTAACTTTCTAGTTACACCAGGAATATAAAAGTTTATAGCCCTGGACAGCACCTTGGTCTTCATAAACTGGGAGTGACTTCTGTAGACCTCAATCTGTTTGATCTCCTCCTCGCGGTCCTCGCTGCTCAGCGCACCGTCGGCCTTTAACGTCTGGACCTCATCCTCGAGGTCCCTTATGTTTCGCTCCAATGAAGCGATTTTTGTGTCCTGTTGGTAAAAAAAAAAAAAAAAAGGAAAAGAAAGAATAAAAATTGTTTTTTAAGAATCTCCAAAACAGAATTTAAGAATGATTTAGTAGTGCTGTAGTACATTATTAACTAGAGGGTAGATATAGCCCCGAATTCAGAATAAATTTTTTTTTTACTCCTGAGGATCTTTTGGGATATTGTTCTTTAAACTCCCAATCAAGATCATGTGTCCAAATAGTACAGAGTGACCTAGATATGTCTGTATGATATCTAGGAATCAAATTACCAAAGCAACAGTGATAAAAGTAATCTGAAGTGTTAAAAAAACAAAACACCGCCTAAGTGGACAGACTCTAATTTGGGATATAGTTTAGAAGTGTATATTTTGGAGTCTACTTGTAAACACAAAAATGGTTTGTTCATGTGTATATTCTATGGCTGATTTTATAAGGCATGCTTGGAATTTGACTCAGAGAGAAGGAAATTCAAATCTACTAAAGGGAAAAAGAATTCTCATCTAAAATACAGACATAAGTGAAATTAAATAACTGAATCTTGATTTAGTATGACTGATACACTAAATATTGAAAATTTATAACAACTAGAAATATATATCACAATGTCATCATTTATTTGGCAAGCAGGCAGGTCCCTACGTGACAAAAAACATGAATACCATGCAGGCATTTCTAACTTATTGATTTATAGAACCACAAAACTAGAAATAGTACACTCAGATATGGAATTAGTTGGGAAAAGAACAACCCATGAAAAACTCTATACACAAGATAGAGCATAATAAGAAACAGTGCATTAGAAAGTAGGGAAGAAAGAGCTCTTAAAGGGGAACCAAAACAAAGAATGATGACAAAAAAAAAAAAACACCCACCTTACTCCCCTACCATAAGTATTAGACTCATATCAGTCTTTGGAATGAAACACAGTGAAAGTTTGGCTCTAAGTTTTCTCACTGTCACATCTACCTGTCATTTTTTTTTTTTTTTTTTTTGAGACAGAGTCTCACTCTGTTGCCCAGGCTGGAGTGAGTGCCGTGGCATCAGCCTAGCTCACAGCAACCTCAAACTCCTGGGCTCAAGCAATCCTCCTGCCTCAGCCTCCCAAGCAGCTGGGACTACAGGCATGCACCACCATGCCCGGCTAATTTTTTCTATATATAATAGTTGGCCAATTAATTTCTTTCTATTTATAGTAGAGACGGGGTCTCACTCTTGCTCAGGCTGGTTTCAAACTGCTGACCTCGAGCAATCCATCCGCCTCGGCCTCCCAGAGTGCTAGGATCACAGGCGTGAGCCACCGCGCCCGGTCCTACCTGTCATTTTATTGCACAGATTCAAGGATCTTTATTAAATTTATAACTGAATGTTAATGAAAAACAAGCCACCAATTCTTTTTATATTTTTACCAGATTTTTTTTAGAATTCCAAAAGTAAAGATAACGAATGGGCTATTCTATTTATAACTAACTATTCAAAAGAAAACCTTGCAACAACTATGTCTTTCCTAACTTTGTGGCTGTCATCTATTTCATTTTCTATATTACATTCTCAATGGTATATCTCATGTGGCAACAGAATAATCATTGTTATCATTAACACTGTCATTATGTTAAAAAGAGCAGCAGCAACAACTACCGTTTGAGCTCTATTCTGTACCAGGAACAAAGTGCTCTCAGTCTGGTTGCCCAAGCCCTGGCTGCAGACCTGTACCAGTCTGCGGCCTGTTAGGAACCGGGCAACACGGCAGGAGGTGAGCGGGGCGGGGCAGAAGCTTCATCTGTATTGTCAGCCCTCCCATCGCTCCCATCACTGCATTAGCTCCGCCTCCTGTCGGATCAGCAGCAGCGTTAGATTCTTGGAAGAACACAAACCCTACTGAAATAAACTGTAAGTTAAGTGAAAAGAGAAGGGCCAACATCCCTGTTTTTCCTATATAAAATCTTTTGGAATTTCAGAGCCAAGTCTAAAGTGACCATATTAATGTGTATATATGTGTACACATGCATATGTGTATATATGTATACAGTGTGTGTGCTACAATACACTGTGTAGTCTTCACATATCCGACCTTTATTTTTGATAGTACTGGGTGGAATTTCAGGTCTCAATCATGTAGGCAAGAGAAGAATCTGTTTCCTTACAAACCCTCAGCTTCCCTCTCAGTCAACCGCTGAGGCTTTAAGTGAGCAATGATCACAGCCGCCAGCTTCTCAGAGGGTTAGAAGCAACTTGCCACCAGGCCCTGAAGAATCGCATACTGCTAAAGGAACATCAGAGCTGGGATAGGATAGAAAGTTTCTTAACACAGCAAAGCTTCTTGACCTGTGTACACCTAAGTCAAAATTTCACCAAATGGTAAAACACAATTTGAACAAATTTTTCACTTTTATTTATTTGCTTAAACCAGCACCTTTCTTTTTCCTCACAACCTTTTTTTTTCCCCTTTAGCCACAGGTTTTCCAAAACAAAAAGAAAAGAAAAAAAATGGGTATTGTGGGATGCACTTTAATAAGGATCTATTTGTTCTGTCCTTATATATTTCTCTGTCCAACTTCAAGGGCAATAGAACTCATCCCTGAAATCATTGGCATAGAGAAAAGTAGACAGAATATATCATTAGGGTCCACAGAGGATAACAGATGAAAAATACAGAGATATATTAGACGATTTTTGGTTGTGCCCATGAAGATATTCAAAATACTGAGCCTGAGAAAGACTGAGGAAATATAAGCATGAAAATCAAAGTTCACTGCTTCTCAACTGCCTCAGTTTGAAGAATCAAGGAGGGGCAATTTTATCCTTATCTTTTCCAAAAATCTCTAAAACTAAGATAAATGATTAAAAATTTACATTTTAAGGAAGACTATGGAAGTCCATATCAAGTCCAGACATGGCTGATGGTGGTATGAGGACGCTGAGATACTAGGTACATATGCTCAATACCTCTAAGCACTGATCTAGACTAGAGAGAAAAAACTTAAGTGAAGAAATGTGTTGTAACGTCCTGAAAAGTATAGTTTTAGAAAGTAGAGCAACATTTTACTCTCCATACACCAAGGTGTTTTCCTCATCTGAACATTTTTACATGTTTATTGTATTTAATATAACTGATAGTTTAAAACAGTTTATGCAGTGACTTCCAAACACACATCTCTATATTTCACAAATAAATATGCTCTAGAAGCAGATAATTATGGACCTTCCTTAAAAATAGGGAAAGTAAAATACATTATAGGGTAGCTTTTCCCAAAGTCCATCCATAGAACCCAAATGCTCCCTTCCCTGAAATGGGGGTTGCAGGGTCAAATAAGTCTGTGAAATGCTTGTTGGGGATTCTCAATGCATGTCAGCATGAATGGCTCTGGGAAGTCCTGCCACGAATATTCTATTTAAGTTTAATTCTATTTAATTTTATTTATTCCAGTATTACTACCTGTAACATCGATTCTTGGAAAAAAAATTGGATTTTAATGATAATGTTAAGCTCTGGGTTATATTACTAAGTTGAAGAGTCAAAACAATAATCTGGATTCTTCAAGGGAAAAGTTACCACAATTAGCCCCCAATTTAAAATAAGTGGGGGTTTAAATATCCAGATCACCTTGTCAGCTTCTGTCACTCAAAAGTAGTTTACTGAGCACCTGCTCTTAGCCCAGCACCACAGAAAGAACAGATATGGACTCCAATTCTCCCAGCACTCACTACCTCATGTCTCAGGTGACATTTTCAAATAGTCTTGAGATAGGAAACTATGAAATTGTCTTGTTTTTATACTATATTTTTGTAATGGACCATAAGAATATTGAAAAAAATTGGGGGGAGAATATCTAAGATACGCTTGTTTCAGTTTGTTAGAAAAAAAAAAATCTCAAGTATCTCTTTCAACTCATTTCTTTCCAAACACATTCATAAAATAATACTTGTAAAAATTGTAAATTATAGATCATAACTCCTATTTAAAGATTCATAACCATTCATTTTAAGATTCATAAAGGTTATTTTACATCTATCTTCCAAAGGATACAAAGTAGGTATTTGATTAATAAATAAACCACTGGAAGAAAACCCCTAGCAGCCATTTACCCACTGAGCCCGCTCTGCTAATTTTTAAGCCAGCCATAAATAGTAGCACTAGCCCAGAGGGCAGTGATTATAGCAATGAGGATGAAAGTTGGGTAGGAAGACTGAAATAAGTTTATAGAAATAAACTTATTTCTTACCACCCTTTCTCTCTCTCTCTCTCAATAATCTCTTGATTTTTCTAGAACAGGTATGCTAGAGATTGATAGTAAACTTAGACACAGTGAGTTCTCTCATTAATTCATTGAACATATATTAATTGGGCACCTACTGGGTACCGGTCACTTTGCCAGGTGTGTGAGATGCCAGGTAGATCTCAACAAGATCCATGGGCATCCCTCTCTCTCGCATACAAAGTACAGTCTGGATCCTTACTACTTAAAGCGTTGTCACAGATCAACAGCACTGACATCAACCCGGGGCTTTTTCAACGTGTAAAATCTCAGCCCTCAATCCAGAACTAATGAATCTGAATCTGCATTTTCACAACTTCCTCGGGTGATTCAGGTATTCTATATGACTGCCAGTGCCCAGAAGATACAAGAGACAGGGCTGACCAAGGCAGAAGAGACTAGGGCAGCTTCACTGGCCAAGTACATTTAGAAAAATATGAACCTACTCTCAAGAGCCATCCAACTTGGCATGAGTTACAGCAACCCTGAGAGTAAACTTTCTGGAGTATCTTTGCCAGTCAGGATGCCATTATTACTCTTTTTGTGTTTGTCAAACATTATGTCCCCTTAAACAGAAAGAAACAGATTTCAGTTCCTCTCTAGGAACTGTGAACACTGACTTGGTGAGTGGGTGGAACATCAGAAAAAGCAATATGATTTAGTCACAAAAAGTAACAATTATGTTATTGCTGAGTGTCACAATGTGCTTTCCTTTCAAATATGGTTACTGGTTTCATTTTAATATCAGGCCAAGAAAACAAATAAGCAGTTTTGTGCGGAGCATAGAATTCATCGTGATCAGGTATCACTCTATGGATGTTGATCAACAAACTTAGAGCCAATTTGATTTAAAGAAGACGTGATCTAATGTTCAGGAAACATCTCTACATAATTATATTACACTTTATTTAGAATAAAATTCTAAACTATTATTACTGGATGCCATAGAGGCTCTTAAAGGATTAACTTTTAAAAATCATCTATTGACAGCTGCAAACATAACTGGGCAGCCCTGGACCTTAGGCTGAGTGCCGCTCTGCCTTCAGAAGGGCTCGCTGGGGGATAGCCATGGTCACGTGGGCCCAAGTCAGGGACTCCAGAAAGAAGCCGACTTAGGCCTAAGACACAGGAGGAAGAAAAACAAATACCAAAAAATTGAAAACTCGTTTGCGGGCCTTATCAAACTATAAAAGATGATGAGCTGATTAGAAGGTGACAAGAGACATGCTGTATTTGCTGTTTCTGCGTTTGTCTATACGGATGGTGTCTAACGCTTTATGGCAAAATATGCAAGCACAGCATCAAGTTGGGCTAGGTCAAATTAAAAGCAATTAGGATGCTTTTGTCTTTCTTTTCCTGGTCTCATTTGCCGACTTCTGACTCATTCTTCATGAAGCGCAGGCCCTGGAAATGTATTCTTCCTGAGGTCCTGTCTGTGCATGTTACTAATGACCCACAGGCAGAAGATTATCGCTAGCAGTCCTTGTTGGACCCTGTGTGACCTCTGAAGTTTTGGTCTCCTTGTAAGAATTCATTCTTGTTGTTAAAGGATTCAATCTAACAAAAATCACTAAAGATAAAACAATTCACACAGACTGAGTGAAAGGTAAAAAATCTGACCTTTAGGGAGTCATAAACCTGGACACAAATCTGGGTTCAGGCTTTTACATTTTGGGCAGGATACTCAGCCTCTCTGAAATAAGACCATGCTCACGATCCTGTTATGAAAATTGAAAGTAATGTGCAATGCACACAAAGTACCTATGAGGGAACCTACCTCTAGAGAGTAAAGGATTGCCATTATTATCATAAACTAACAACAATGTAATAAGTCTCCACCAATTCCCCACTCTGTTAGGTACACAAGTTGAAGACAGTAGCTTCCATTTTCATTCCACCTGTTTAGCTTTGTGAGCATGTTCCCAACCTCGCTAATCCTATGACCTAAGGTTGTCATGAGAATTAAATGAGTGGCAACATGTAAATCTTCCAGAAGAAATAGCTGAAACAGAGTAGGTGTTCATTAAATGTTACCTTCCCTCCCATTTCTCGCCATAGCATGTATCCATTACTTTTTTGTAAAAGATATATATTCAGTTTCCTTTCTTTTTGAGAAGTTCATCTCCCCAACACTTGTATGGCTTTAGTGGTGTTTTTAATTGTGTGGCTCTGCCCAGAGGCAAATACCATCCAGGTTCTGAACACAGTGATTGGTCCGGGATTGACCTTATGACTCCCAGAAGGCCAATCAGAGTTCTTTTAGGGGACTGACATAAATACAGGGGTAGAAAAGCTCTCTCCCTTTCTGAGAGCAAGGAAAGTGATAGGGAAAATGTGGACCTACAGCTGGGCTGACTGTGGCCTTCTTTGCTACCATGTATTGAGAACCTACATGAATGACTGGGCCCTTATAACATCATTTGAACAGCTAGATAGACCTACTTCTGAATCATCCACTCCCCAGAATACCAAAATACAAGAGCAAGGTTTCTGTTATTTGTAACAGAAAAGTATAATGCACAAGTGATAGTATGAAAGGTAACACCAAAATATACTTAGACATAATATTCTATAAGTCTACAAGCAGAGAGATATATGGGTAAGCCCACCATAGCACAGTCAAAAAAATCTCCAGAAAGCACAGGAACCTAACATGGGGTTTGGAGACGAATAAGATTATCATAGAAAAGGTGAAATTCTTTCCAGCCAGAAGTAATAATACACACAAAAATCAAGAGCACTCAGTATGGTGTCCAGCATTTGATATTTCATAAACACAAGTTGAAAGAATTAAGAGAACGAGCCTGGAGTATGAATCAAGGAAGTGTAAGAAGACAGACTGATTAAAGAGTATGGATCACATTTAGTGGCAGAGGAGCTGGAAATGAAAGGAAGGTGAGAAGAAATGATAACTGGTCTTCAGAATCAACCTAGGAGTTTGTACTTGAGTGTGAGCAGCAGTCATTTATAAGTGGGTAAACAAGAAGGCAATAAAGTAGTCTTTGGGCAGTTAATACACAGGCGCCAAAATGGAAGTTGAGACTGTAGAGATGATGAAATCATCAGTCTAGTGGTGAAAGAATTCTCAGACATGGTTGAGACTCAAGAATAAAGAAGATGGTGGAAGAATCACCAAAAGAAAGAAGGGTAACAATCATGGAAATTATGGACAAGTCCCAGAAAATAAGAGTGAATAGTTTCAAGAAAGAAGGGGAGTCAAAGAAAGGTGAGAAGATACTAAATACTAGAAAAAAGTTAAGATGTTATTCTCGACATGACAGCAGTTTCCATAGAGCTGGCTTATCATAAGTAGAACCTGAGCCCCAGTGTTTTAGATTCCATGGAGGCAGGGGTGATTGCCAAGTCACTCACAACCAGTATGGAACACCACAAGAGACACCCCGTGGAGTGTTAATCCTTTAGTTGCTGGATTTGGGGTTCCCAAGGTAATGGGTGGAGCTGGTGGAAGATAGGGTATACTCGGAGGGTTTGGGGTAGCTGTGGAAGTATTTCAGTATCTTACCAGCCACAGTACCTGGGCCTCTCAGTTGAGTATCGGCCCTGCACAGAAAACTGTTCCAATTAGCATTGAGAGTGTTCTACATCTCCAATGCGTGCAAGGGAGCACTGGCTAATCAAAAATTATATGTCTGTGCCTGTGAAGACACATACTAAAGCAAAGGCTCCCCAGTGCCTTTGAGAACTACCTGCGTCAAAATCATCTAGAAAGTGAATAAAAACAATCGATGATTTGGCTTTATCCAAGGGCATTCTCTTGGTGGCAGTGGCACAGAAATCTGCATTTATTTGTAAGTTCCTCAGCTTGGAGGAAAAAAACACATACACACAGCAAAAGACTTCTTTTCTGTACCCATGATTTTTTTCCCCATTTTTGTTTCACTTAGACAAATGTTAAAAACATAAATAAGTTTTCACTTTCTGAATATACAGAAAGAAACTGCACAGGACAGAAGCCAACAATATTTCTCCATTTCAGTATTAAAAATGCAATTGGTAACAATAGCGGCGATGTGTATTGATTACTTACACAAGCGCTGTGCTAGCAAAATCTCATTTAATCTTCCCCATAACCCTATGAATTAAGGACTTATTTTACTAATTCAACAGGTCAGGAGACCTACAGATTGCCCAAAGTTTCCCCTTTAGTACACTGGAATGGTTCCTTCGACAAAGAGCCTTTCCTCGAAGGAGGGGGCCACATGCTGTCTGCAGGCCAACCTCAGGAGGGGCTGGCTTCAGGGAATGTGTGCCACTCTGGTTCCTTCTTCCACATACTCCTCTTAGCCTCTCAAGATCACAGGGGAGGGTCAAAGGAAAAGAGTAAAGAGGTTGGGCAGAATGGAGAGGGAGGAAAAACATTTCAGAAACTGCTTCCAGATGAACAGGCAGCCCCTCGTGTGCACAGCACTACACCCGCCAAGGACGGACTGAATGTCAGCTTTCTCGTACATCTCCATGCAAAGACGGCGAATTCCAGCTGCCCGTCCTCTGAGAACACAGCAATTCAGTGAAACACTACTTTGCAACACAGCAAATGCGCTTCAGGGAGTCTAAAAAGATGGGCATGTGACCCTTCTATTTCTCTTCCAGTGCTCTTTAGGAAAAGATTGGGTGAAGAAGCTCTCCTTGCTGGCCTTCTAGCAAGCTGTACTTGCTGTTCCCATTTCTTTTATCACCCCCCACGGCTGGGTTTGAGGCCTCCTTCTTAGGATCTCCAAAACATACCACAAATCCTTCTATGTTCAACCAGTTTGTCTCATGAGAAAAAAGCAACAGGCAGCAGAGGAATTCAGGCCACCCCAAGTCACCAGGACAGCCTGATGGATGTGCAAACTGGACCATGCCTTAGGGATGAGGCATGCGGTGGCCGGTACACTGTCATTACTGAAACTTGAAAGGGGAAGTTCACATGAGGCCTGTGGTTGACTTTTCGACCCTGCTGGCAGAGGCGCACGCCAGTAAGGAAATTGCAATCCCTAAATAAACAATGGGCTGGGAACCTGTGCACTAGCAAGGGAGAGAACAAGGGCTGCTGGCCTGGGCAGGGCTGGCCAAGACAGAACAAACAACACTATGCTTGAACTTTGCAAGACTGTCATGTCAATTCAGACTCCCCAGGAGGGCCTCTGAGAATCCAAATTGCTAGTCACCAAGCCTCCAGACTTGGTACAATTTTTAAAACAGTACACTTAGTCCAATCCTTTCATTTGCCAAATGAGAGCCAGAAGAGACAAGTGACTTGCCAAATGCCCAATAGCCAGGAAGCTAAGTCCCCAGGTCATTTATTATGCCAAAGACCTTCTGGGACTATTTTTTCTCCATTGGTTTCTCCTTTCAATGATGTTTTTTAAAAAAGTCTTTTCAACGTGCAAACTAAATATGTATTCAGAGCTAAAATTCTCTGCCTGAAGTACTTATTTTGTTCCTTGTCTCTGGTGGTCCTTGCTCAAATGTACCACCACCTCTTTTTTACAGGTAAAACTCAATTTCCAAACTAAAAGGAAAGGGGATGGAAGGGGCAAAGGATTCCGTGAGCATCTGTTTTGTTTGTTTGCATGTTTTTTAGAAACAAGGTCTCCCTATGTTGTCAAGCTGGAGTGCAGTGGCTATGCCCAGGTATGATCCTAGCGTACTACAGCCTCAAGTGATCCTCCGGCCTCAGCCTCCCAAGTAGCTAGGACTACAGATGTGCCACCCTGCTCAGCTCCTTGAGCATTTCTTACGTGCCAGGATTTCCCCATGCCTCAATCCATGTTAATCCCCACCACAGCCCTACGCGGGCCAGTATCATGGACCCTTTGCACAGATGGGAAAGCTGGAGCATGGGGGAGCAGTAAGCGGCAAAGCCAGACTCTCAGTTTCCATCAATAACTTAAGCTTCTCCCTTGTGGAGCCTTCTTGATTCAGCAAAAGAGAATAAGAATTTTAAAAATTGTGTATCTTTAAGCTTTCTGATGATGGCTTTTCTTTAAGCAAACTTGTTGTTTTTCCCAAATGATAATTCCTGATCATTCCTATATAACAAATGCACATTATTGAAAATAAGAAAATTTAAGGGGGAAAAAAAGAAGAGGAAAAAATTCTTCATAATCTCCCTGCTGAGAATAAATGTCAACATTCTTGCCTATTTTCCCCCAAGCTTTTATTCCAGGTTGATAAATATAATCACTTTATATATTAAGAATATTAAGTCTCTTACTACTAGAAACCTGAGAAATACATCTCCTAGTTGGTTATTTTATAGTTCTGTTTTTATTAAAAATAATCAAAGTTATTGATCATTTTCTTTGTAATATTTCTTTATTTTTAATAACAGCTTTATGGAGATACAATATACATATCATAAAGTTCACTCTTTGAAAGTGTATAATTCAGAGATTTGTGCAGCCATCACCAATAATTCTAGAACATTTTCATCACCCAAAAGCCCTGGACCCATCAGCAGTGACGCTTCTTTCCGCCATCCGCCTATGCCCCGGCAGTCACTGATCTACTTTCTGTCTATAACTTACCTACATTGGACACGTTATATAAATGGAATTATGTGGCATATGGCCTTTTGTGACTGGCTTCTTTCACTTAGCATAATGTTTTCAAGGTTCATCCATTTTGTAGCATATATCGGTACTTTATTACTTTCTATTGCCAAATAGTGTTCCAATATATGCATATACCATATTTTGTTTCTTCATACATCAGATGATGGATACTGGGTTATTTTAACTTTTTGGCTATTATAAATAACGCTGGCATGAGAATTTGTGAATAGTTTTTATGTGGATATATGTTTTCAATTCTGTTGGGTGTATATCTAGGCATAGAATTTCTGGGTCATGTGTGTGGTAACTCTTATGTTTAACATTTTGAGAAACTGAACAGTTTTCCAAATTGGACTGTACCGTTTTACATTCCCACCACCAACATATGGGGGATTCCAATTTTTCTACATCTTCCGTAAGACTTGTTATTATCTTTTTCATTTTAGCCATCTAGTGAGGGAGAACTTATATCTAATTGTGCTTTGGGTTTACATTTCCCCAATGACAAATGATGTCAAGCCTCTTTTTACGTTCTTATTGACCATTTGTATATCTTCTTTGGAGAAATATCTATTCAAATCTTTTGCCTAATTTTTAACTGGGTTGTTTTTTTACTCATGAATCGTTCTTTATTTTTAAATTAACATTTTAATTAAACTGTAATATATGTCAAAGAGTAGCCAAATCACAGGTGCTCAGCATGATAAATTATGACAAAGTAAACACACCTGGGCACATGTCAACCAGATCATGAAACAGAATATTGCCTACATTCCAGAAACTTCCTTCCTGATCCTCCCAACCTCCATGCCCTCCCCCACCTTCAAATAACTGCTATCCAGACATCTAAGACCACTGATTAGTTTTGCCTATTTTTATAACACAAATTGTATATATTCTTTTCTGTCTGGCTTCTTTCAACACTGTTTTGGGGGTGGAATTCAATTATGTTGCTGCATACAGCAATAGTTTGGTCCTTCTTATTGCCATAGAGCAGGGGTCCTCCAACTTTTTAAACAGGGGGCCAGTTCACAGTCCCTCAGACCGTTGGAGGGCCCTTGGAGAGTGCGGTGCGCATTCCACACATGCGCACTGTGGGCCGGGACGAGTGGGCTGCTAAGCAGGACAGGCAGCGGTGGCAAAAACACCCGGCGGGCCAGATGGGCAAAAACACTTCGGCCGGCTGATTGTGGCCCACAGGCCGTAGTTTGAGGATCCCTGCTAGAGCATTTTACTGTATAAATATTCCACTTTTTATGTATCTACCCTATTATTAATGTTTATGTCATTTGTTTCAAGTTTTTAGTTATTTTATATCTAGTTATGTTTTGTACGTTTTCATTTAAATTAGCTCTTATACAACCATTGTTAGATTTGTCCCTAGATATTTTGGGTTTTTTAATACCATCATATGTGATACCATTTTCTAAATTTCTACTATGTAGAAATAAGATTCATTTTTAAATATTGACCAGCTATTTGGGTAAATTCATTTACTAATCTTATAGTTTATATATGGATTCATTGAAATTTTCTACACACACATTTATGGTGCCTGTGAACACAAGTGGTTTTATTTCTTCCTTTCTAATTCTTATACCTAGGTTGGCCAGAACACTGTTGAATAGAACTGATGGTAACTAACACTCTTGCCTTATTCCTCAAATCATAAAGAAAGCTTTTAACATTTTATCATTACATTAAATATGATACTGGCTATAGCTTTCTTGTAGCTACATCTTATTAGATTAAGAAAATCATCCATTTGTAATGAGTTCCTTAGAAATTTTGGGGGGGGGGACATGGATGGACATTGCATTTATCCAATGTTTTCCCTGTATCTACTTAAATTATAACAATTTCTCTCCTTTATCCTGTTAATGTGGTAAATAACACTGACTGATAACCAAATATTAATTTAATTTTGCACTCGTAAAATAAACATAACTTGGTCATGTCATTTATTTGTCACTGGATTCAGTTCACCAGGATATTTAGTATTAATGTTTATTCAGGAGATAGCTTGTGATTTTCCTTTCTTGTAACGTGTTTCTTGGGTATTAATGTCAAGCTTATGCAGACCTCATAAAACAAGATGGGGAGTACTCCCTCTTTTGTTATTCCAGAAGAGTTTCTCTGTGACTGATCTAATTTCTTTCCCAAACATTTGCTACAATTCTCTAAAAAAGCTATCTAGGCCTAGAGTTTTTTTGTTTGGTTTGGGTTTGGGGGGGGGTTGGTTTGGTTTGCTAGAAAAATTATAAATACTAAAATTATTTCCTTTAACATATAGGACTACTCAGATATTCTATTTCTTCTCAGGCAAGTTTTGACAAGTTGTGTTTTTTAAAAGAATTTATCCATTTATCTAAAACTTCAACTTTATTATCATAAAGTCATTAATAAAATCCTCTCATACTTTTAATCATCATAAAATGTATAGTGATGCCCCCTTTTCAATCCTGATAGTGGTTATTTGTGCTGTTTCTACTTTTCTTGATGATTCTAACCAGGATTTGTCATTTTTGTTAATTCTTCAAAGAATCAGCATTTGGCTTTGGTGTTCCTATCTAGTATATCTGTTTTCCATTTTATTAATTTCAGATTTTATCTTTCTACTTTCTCATGGTTTACTTTGATCTTCCATTGCTTTTTAACTTAAAAAGTCCTTTCTCTGCCAAACTGAATAATTTGCTCTTCCCCAGACACCCATTATATTTTCCATCTTCTTTGTCTTTGCTCTTATAGTTCCCACACATTGATAAACGATGCTCCCCTGTATCAAAATTATGCCAACTTTCCAAGGCCCTCCTCAAAGAAGCATTTTATTGCCCTCTCTTATATGCTATCCTTTGAGTCTCCATAGTCGATTTTGTTCTTCTTAACTTTTATCACTTGATTTACATACTTCTTTCCATTAGCTCCTTAAAGACTGAGAGTGTAGCTTTTCTGAAAGGCTCACCATGGTGCTGTGTACAAAATAGCTGCTCAGTAAACACTGGGGTTTGTGATTCAGATTCAAGAGTTATGGTCACACAAACTAACCCAGTTAATAGCAGGAATTACTGAAGGGCAACTCAGTCTAACATTTAGAGTCAAATATGTTATAAGAAGAGTTTGAGGAAAAAAGGAAAGAAGTCTCGTCTTTTTTAAAAAATCTTACTTGCTTCTAAATGACAAGCATATATCATGCAGAGCTAACATTTAACTTGACATTTTGCTTTTTCTGGCCATCACTTAAAACCCACAATTTTTCCCCTTATTTAAGGAAAATAGTTAAATGGGACAAAGTTTTATTTTTTTTCAAGTTGAAAGATGAGAAGATGAAGAAATTTCCCAAGGGAAAAAAAATGAGCTAAAGGATAATTCTGGTACCATAAATGAATAGTGCACATCAAAAACACAGGGCTTTGCAAGTTTAAACAAGTTATCATTCCATGCTGTTAAAAAGACTTCAGAGCAAGACTTAAAATGCACAGAGAGAAGTGGGGCATAGGTTGGCTGTAGGGCACATATTTGGAGCCCTGTTTGGATGCCTGATAACATACATGTAAAAAGGTTGAGTCTCGCTTTATGACACAAAGTATAGCTCTGCACCTTTCCAAAAATCTCGAATAGGCTTCTCCAGCTTTCATGAGCTGTCTCTACCTGTTCTAGGATGCAAAACTCAGCACACAATTTCCAAAGTTAATCTACGGGCTATCTTTAGTAAAAAGCAGATAAGAGGAGTAGAAAGTGCAAGAGCTTTGGGGAGAAATTGCAGCTGTCACACAACTAGCTGTAGGACCTTGGGTGGGTTGCTTATTCTCTCTACACCACAGCTTTCCCATCTCTGAAATGGGGATAATTATGCCTATTCACAGGTTTACTGCACAAGTGCCATAGCCCACGTGTAAGGTAGTGGTGTTCTTACCATTGGGAGGTCACCGGTGGTGCAGGTGATATTTTTGTTATTAGTGTTGTTACTGTTTTTAATAGCCACAAAAAGAGTAGGGGTATATTCTTAAGGCCCAAAGGCCATGATAATGGCTTGACTAGAAAAACTGGGCTTGGCACAAATTTCTTATGAACATAGCATCCTGGGAGAAGAAATAATTCTAAGTAAGACACAAATAAGTAATAGTCCTAAATATGAATGAAATAAACCTAGGTAGGCCCTAGAACCAAAGAAAACATGGCAGTCACATCATTTGTCTCTGACTAGATCTCAGGACTCAAATAAGTTCACGATGGGTATTGGGCTCTGTTCAACGGCCAAGTTTGGGTTAGAACTCTCTCCCTTCCTAGTTATGTGACCTTGAGAAAGTCACCAAGTAGCAGCTCTTGACTTTACAAAGTTCCAGTACATCGCTTGCATACCTTGTGGAATTCAACAGGCTGCATTTGACCAAATACCAACACACCTTTGAAAGGAAACTGAACCTCCCAACTATAGGTCAGGTCCATGCAGAAGAGCAGTCATCTGCCTGGGCACAAAGACAAAGTACAGTCTTTAGTTTTAAAAACAAAATGTCAACCTTCCCACTGAATTTGCGCCTGAATGCAAAGTCATATTCTTTCAACGGCACCACTACACTTCAGTGACTTAGCAGAGCTCAGTCTTGCACTGCTTATTACTTGGTGTCAATAAAAAAGGCTGCTGGGGACAAATGTTACTCAAGAGGAACTACTTAAGGCACACAAGTGCCCTAGTGGGCCCTGTGACTAGAAATCTAAATACCTACAATGCTCACTCCAGTTACCGACAGAAATACTGTACCATGGTAGCATTATGCCTCTGCCTTCTAAATCTACTTTAGTCAACAAGCACACCAGATCAAGGATGCTTCCTGAAACTTTTAATAAAACCCTATGTTACTCATATATGTCCCATTGATAAATTCTGCTGAAAATGTGATAATTTCTGCTCTGCTAGCAAGAAAAGTTTGTTTTTCTTAATGAATGTGTATCATTTAACGTATTAAGCAAATGAGAACTAGCGAACACAAATGTATTTTCTTTCCAACCTGGGCTGTTAAGCTTAGAGTTAGGTTTTATGCTCCATATCAGTAATTATTGTTACTCTAAAGGCTGGATTTTTTGCATTTTTTTTAAAAACACAACATTCTCCATGCCCTTCTATCTGTAATTGTTGGAGCTGCTGCAACCATCTTGCTTAAACAGGCAGAGAGAAGCTGTCTAAAAATAAAGCTCACATGATGTAAGCCAAGGTAAGAGACAGTATGAGAAAGTGAGATCTGCTAATAACTTCTGAGCCCCTGGATCAAGCCATGCCTTTTTTTTTCTTTTTCAGTTAAGTGAGCCAATAAATTTTCTTTTGGCTTTAGCCACTTTGTAACAGACTTTCATTCACTTAGAAGTTCTAACAAAGAAAAAAGTTTTTGAGATTATCTGACTAGTAGTGCCATTACTGTCATTCATTTTGTTTCTTAAAAAATAGGTAGAGCTTTATGAATGACCCAAGAAAATGAAACTTTGGGACATCATGTTTATGTCATGTCAAATTTATAATAATCAAAGGAATTAACATCAAAGAAAAACCAAAAGGGAAAACAAGCCTTTCAGCTGCCATTCTTATTGACAGATCTCCACAAGAGCAGAAAAGAGGAGCTTAGTAAAGAATCTTTAAACACCAAAGAAAAGGAGGAGCATCATAACATCTACAAGAAACTAATTTTTCCAAGAAATACACAATGTTCTAAGTGCACACCTGGAACATACCTGCCAGACAAAATCAGGAACAAAATTAAAATTTGGAGCTTCCTGCGAGAAGATAAATCACAAATAACTTTATTCGCTTTTCTTCCTTTCATTTTCACTCAGGCAACGTCAGCCCCCCGCTCGACTTGCTGGCGGTAGATGTGACAAGGCAGATGGCCTTCCCCAGAGCTTGCCCCGCAGGGACATGGTCCCACAACTCCAAAAGTCCAGGGGGCTACAGAGTTCTAGAACTGCCAGACTGTGATTCTAAATAGTGCTTACATTCACACAAGATTTCACAGACTTTCACAGCAAACACCTTTCTCAAGTTGATGCAAAGTGTACGTGGGGACAATGGGGGTCTCAAGTTCACTCTCAATTTCTCTAAGAAGCGAGGGACAACTAGGGGTAACTTCTGAGCCCGAATTCATGCCATCTCTCTGAAACTACACAGCCAATTTACTCTAAGAGAGGTCTTTTTTACTTTAAATTTTATCAAGGCACTAGATGACAATGGTGTTTACCCAAAGCTAGAACACAAAAGCATCTCAAGTTCCACTCACCAGGCTTTGAGGTCAGTTCTATTTAGGGTCAACTCCAGGCCTTGTACAATGAGTTTCCGACATTCCCTTCAATTTCACAGGGTGCAATGTACAAAGTCAGATGGGGTCACAGCCTCCATCATGAGCTACACACATAGCCAAGGAGATGGCCCTCCACCAGCTGCCTCCATAACTCAATTTAGGTATGTTGAGCACAGATGCTAATGGGACCCAGACTTCTCTGTGACAAGACAGAGGCAGTGATTTTGTAAATTAACAAGCATCCAAAAAGACAACAGGAAAACTCCTGGCTCAGCTTCCTGAAAAATATATTGATCTTCATTTATACTAAAAATACATTTTTCTTCCTATAAATCAGCATCACTGGCATCCGTAAAAGAAAACTCAATTTATTGATAATATGTGGATATGAATTTTCCCTAAAAATCAGGTTTTTATGCCTTCCTATATACATAGCCTAAATGAATGTTTTTTGTTTTGTTTTGTTTTATTTCAAGAAAATATGAAAGTACGAACATTTTGGTTGCATTTTATATCTTTGCCTCTCCCTAGCAAGGGTTAGGCAAAACAAATAACTTTAGGCCCTTCCCCTCCACAATGCTCACCACATCCCTCAGATGTGGATCTACCCCCTAACCCCCAAATCCCTGGTGAACACCACCACCCTTTGAACACCAAAGTATTAATCGGTCAGTACTAATTTGATGGCGAGTACATGTGGAGCCCATTTTCCTGATCTTGTGTCACTTCACTTTGGATAATGGGCTTAAACTTAATCCAGGATAATATAAGTGGCTAGCTCGCTGTCGTTTCCTAGAATTGAGTAATATTCCAGTGTAAAGATATACCAAATTTTAATAATCCACTCATGAATTGACGGGCACTTGGGTTGTTTCCACATCTTTGCAATAGTGGATTATGCTGCCATAAACATAAAATGAATGTCTTTATTTACAATTTTTTTTTTGTTTTATAATAAAACATGCTAGAAACAGAAAACTACAGACAAACAGATTTTTCTATTTTAAAAAGTGACAAGCTACCAATTGTCATTGTATAGAGGAAAATATCCACCACATGAGGAGATATTTCTCTCGTGGTTTTCCTGATTTCTCCAAAGGTTTCTGGAACTCACTCTTTGTTTTATATATTTTTTTAAATTATAATTTGGAAGCAAACTGCACATACATCCTCTTCTCCATTACTACTTGTGCTGGGGACTGGTAAGGTGGGTGGGGAGGTGGTGGCGGAAGAGGGATTAAAGCACCCTTTGCGAAAAAATAAAATAAAAATCAGTCTTTTATCCTTTTGTATTTTCATTTTTCCTCTTTTTTTAAAAAAAGCCTAAACCAAGTTTCAAGTTTGGTTCCAATACAAAGTGAGGATAAAATCTCAATTATGAACCACTACTCCCCAAGTATAGAATATTAAGTTTCTTTTCAAAATAAGTTAAAGTTACATAAATTCAAAACAACTGGTGAACCAGTATTAACAATTACTTTTTAACCCTATTGATATTTGGTTCCTTCATTGGTATTTTTCAAACCAATGTGCAACAAATACATTATGAGTGCCCTGACTCATGTAACCTCATTTGAGGGACATAGAGTTTTAAAACAAACGTTCTATATTATTTCCACCAATGTCCACTTGGATGAAGACATTGTCATTGACTAGGAAAAATAAAAATCCCAAGTCAGAATTGTACATGCCAAAAATTCAATAGCTTGTATTAGTTTCTTTTTTCTTTAAGACTTGGGAATTTTTTGGCAGATAATTCAAAATCATATGCTGTAAGAAAGACAAAAAAATCATTATCCCATCAGCAAGCTTCAGAATTCTCTTATAGACCCATGGTGATCAGCAAACTCTCTGAGTTATTAAACTCACATGTGGAGTTTTCAGATTGCAAGCATCTTTAGTATGAAAATATTTTCTTAATGGAATGATTTAACTCAAAAATTATTTATTCTTGAGATAAATACTTTAGTATTTGCTTCTTTCTGGCAACAACTGGAAGTAAAAAGACTTCAAATTTCTAGATACTGGAAAAGCAACTGAGTTTCATTTACATCTGTTTCTTAATCATAGGTCATGGCTTGGCCATCCTCATTTACTTCCTTAGTCCTTAAATGTCCTCAATCCACTCAGGAGGATTTTTCTATTCCTTTAAATAGTATATCTCTACGCCTTCACAGCTAAAGAAGATACTTCGTGAGAATTTAGTAAATTATTATTACTTCCAGACTTGGTTAAGAGAAAATACTGGGGTCACAAGAAGGTATTATTTTTTTTGAAAAGTAAATTTTGCTGATAGCATAATGTTAATTATTTACTGACTCCACTGCATGTAAAATAACTTCCCTTTGCTAAATCCTAGTTTCTCAAAGGTGTCTTTTCATTGTAATGTCAATGGGAGGAAAAATAATTCTTCTAGCTGTAATAATTTACTTTTAAAACACACACAAAACCTCCCTGAGGGTTAAAGGCATTGACCATGCTCTGGAAATGGACCCAGCTCCTTTCAGCCAATGGATACTTGAGATCTTTACTCTTTTACCCAGAAAAGGTATCCTAATTAAAGGGCCAATTAATTAAATGTGCCCAGGAAGGCAAAAAGACCCAGAAGCAAAGCACTCAGCAGGGTGCCTAGAGCAAAACAGAAGGCTCATTTCACATGTTTATGTCAGGCACCACCAAGTTAGAACAAACTCCCCAGCCACAGATGTTTTGGATAAAAGTGCTCTCAGCTCCTACCTTCATTTCAATGACAGTCTGGAGAGCCTTCGTCTTAGCTGGCTCCGGCTGAAGTTGGCTTCTTCGGTGCAATTCCTGGGGAGGAACACGATAGAAATAAGCCTGACGGTTCATCCTTCCGTTACAACATGACCTTCACACAGGTACCGCACAGCCCACTGGGTCCAGGCGCCCTGTGCACAGACATAAACAAGCCACAGGTGCCTCTTCCCCCACACTCTTTAGCATCCCTCCTGCCTGGAGCCTGCGTTCCGGTGAAAAGCTCCTGGCACATGCGCTATTTCTGAAACTTCCATCAATAATTAATGTCAACTGTGACAAAGCCAGCAAGTAATCATAGTCCAAATACTGTTCAACACTGGGGCGGATGCCCAGCCATCAAATCATAATTTACTAAATCACATTACTCTGTGCTCCCAGTACAAATACAGCAAGGAAACGGAGGACAGAAAATGACTAACGTGGTTGCAAATCAGCTGCACGCATGGCATTTTGCTACCGAGGTAGGTTTGAAATGAGCAATTTAAAGCCTTTTCAGTACAACCGTGTCACTTTCTGGAGTGATCTGATAAACCCTGTGAATCTCTTGCTTCTGAATTTATGGTTTCAGTCCTTGTTCAAAATCACATCTGTGGGTGATATATTTATGTATCATGATGCCAAGAAATAAAAATTGGCATTAATACCAACAATGTTAGAGACAAAAATGGTTAAAGCCAGATGTGGACCCAAGCCCTCCTGGAATGATGATGAACATTTCTTTAGGTAAAAAGCAAACAATATAATTAGAAGTTTAAGCTTGAAGGCTCATTTTTTGCATGTTTCCCTTTAAAAACACAGTTCTGTCAAGACTTTGAAAAGTTGTCTCAGCAGAAGGGAAGAGATAAAGAAGGTTGTTTGTTCAGTTCATGCTTCAATTTTCTTAACAACTGCTAATAGTTTTGTGAGAGTAGGCAATGGCAGGAGCAAACAAAAGTGCTCACACATGTCCACGCTATTGATACACGTCACCTATGGGATACTTCTATCAAAACTTATTTCTGCATCCAGAAAAATCAATTTAGAGTCAACATGGGATAGTTATTTTAGAACCATTGGACCACAAACATTTAAATTAAAAAAAAAAAAGAGGCAGGAAAGAGGATCAATATAATTTCTAGCTTTTTTCTAAGTAAGTGCATTTAAAATTAACTCTACCCCACCACTACCATCTACCATCACTGCCATTACACAAAGATAGGACATATTAATGTAAAAATTGTTAGAAGAATCAAATCCCACAATTAAAGATAGTCCTATCCAGGATAAGATAAGCTGGCAATCTTTCGCCCACATCCAACTATGCTGTGCTTATCTGCCAGAGGCCCAAGAAATCTTGGACTTTAACCGTGGTGCACATGCCCTGTGACCGGCACAGGGAAACCACTGCTACAGCTCTAAACAGAGGGTCTGAGAACATATTTTATTCTCAAAGTCATCACTGATACAAATCAGCAATCTTGTGTGAAACTACTTCTCAGGCTCCAATTTGAGAACTGTACTTCCTAATTATTCAAAATGCTTTCACAACAGTTAGGACATTTCCCCCCACCATATCCCTGGAAGGGATGGAGACAAGTATTACGGAAACCATTTTATGACTAGAGAAACAGAAACAGGTCCTGTGTCCTTTCAGAGGCCCTGGACTGCAATGATCTTTAGGCTCCCTATAGATGGCAGAGGTTTCTGAAGGAATGACCCCACAGACAGCTGTCCTTTGTTGGGCATCTGCGGTGTCCCAAGCACTACATGCCTCCAAGCCTCAGCACTGACAAATGAAGAATGAGTCCAGCGGGCTGCTGGCCCCTTAACAGCCAGTAACCACCATGGCCAACTGCACACGACTGAAGTGGCACCGCTGAAGGCAGACCTGGAAGGGGCACAACAGTGCCTCCGCCAGTCAGTGTTCTCCACCACACAGACCCTAGATGACAGTAAAATGTAATAAAAATTAGGAAATTATGAATTTTTAATGTAATTTATTTACATGTGCATTTGCATATTTAATTTGTAACAGTTGTTAGAAGTTTCCAATATTCGACTTTCATGATTCAGTATAGTCCAGTTCCAGCACACCATTGGGTGGATCCCACTACAACTTCAACCTCCATTAAAAAAATCTTCTTCTCTACATTAATTCCAAGACTGTTGGGGTTCACTGGGCCAATAAAATCTCATAGATGGGAAAACAGAAAGGCACTCGTCAGAGTAGCTCTGTAGTAAGTGGCAGAAGAAATGCATTTCACAGCTCACCAGTTCTGATACCCCAGGTGGCGTCAAAATCAACTGTTTTAAAAAGCCACGAATTAAATTCATGAATAATTTTACACCATAGTCAATCACAGTTCTAGAATAAAAATCATGATATAATTTGAGGAGATGGGTTAAGCGTGTATAAAACAAGTAAAAATAATCAAGAAACAACTAAGCAACACAGTGAGAACAAACACCATAGAGTAAAGGCATGTGCTATTGCAACGTTGGCCAAACACAAAAACATTGTTAGGGTAAGCAATAAAAAGGCTAGACTTGTAGCAGCAGTTTTGCAAAAATGGAAACAGAGTTTGCTTTGCTATAATTATACAAACTCTATTATGATACAAGCCAGTTCAAAAATCCAGATTGGACCCTTTCCCTCTGTGTCACGCCTTTAAAAATAAAATAAAATAAAATCTCCAATTACCCGAGAATTGTAATTTTCTTAACTATATCATTTTTAAATCCTGAATTTATAGTTTCTGGGGATCACCTTAATTCCTAAATTGCCAGATAAATGAGGATTGTAATCTGTTTCCCGATTATATGGACTGTCTAAAAGTCCCATCTCAGGCTCTTCACCCATCTCTGAGATTTGGAATTCTTAAAACACTCGCTCTGATTGTGGCAGCGAGGGCCAGCTGCCCAGGAAAGATTTGCGCTCTTCCTCCACAGCGCAGCGTTGCTGCTAGGAAGCCCACGATCACTGCTCTTGTGTCTGGGTGGAGAGCCCCGGGACGTGTTTCTGGTCAGCAGAATGTGGTTAGAAATGAAGAACTCGACTTCCACAGAAACTTCCCAACTAGCCTTTAACTCTCCCTCTTTTCCTATCTACCGGCCAGAAGGCAAGGACTCCAAGACTCAAGAACATGGTAAAGCCTCAAGATAAAAGAAACCTGCATACCTGAAACACCATGTGAAATGGCTGCTGAGAACCTACATTGGATGGTGGTATAAATGAAAAATAAACTTGTATTAAGAGAAGCCTGTGAGCTTTCAGGCTTTACATATAGTGATCACAGCTCTCTCTCTGCTTTAACTATTGCAATGACTGCAAGGAAAAATACCTTATTAGTCCTGTAATGTGATTGTTTGCCAAAGTTTTCTAAACGGACAATAAGATGAGGTGGTTGCAGGGTGCTCCGACTATAACCATCTGAGAGATGCACCCATTATGTACTAGTCTTAACTAATGAATTTTCCCAGGAGCATTTAGTGTTCTCTCATATAGGTATGAGTGAGTACAAGACTTAACTTATTCTGATAGTTTTTAAATGACAGCATTATTAATAAATCATCAAGTGCAATGCTTCTTAAACTTTTCTGAGTCACAGATCTCTGTAAAAATCAAATGGAAGGTGTGGATTCTCTCCAGAAATGGACGCAAAAGCATACACAAACAAAATGGTCTGTACCATTTCAAGCTGGTTCACAGGGCTTGGTTCAGCACCCCAGAAGTTTATCTCTGAACCAGACTTTGGGTTAAGAACCATTTACCGAGAGGAAAGAGAACTGTGCTAGGAGTCAGAAGTTAGGAGCCTGCAGTCCAGCCTGAGACCTTGGGCCCACCACTTCCCCTCTCTGATCTGCCGATTCAGGAACTTTATAAGTGAGTTTCTAATGCCCTACCAGCTATGAGAATATCCAGATTTTTAATAGGTAACTGACTCTGACATGCGGATCTCTGCCTGGTATTTTTAGTTATACTCATTCTCACTTTTAAAAGCAAAATAAAACATAGGGAAGAAAATTGGCAGCACCACAAAATTTAGTATCTCACTGTGACATGGATCTCCAAGTTATCTATTTTCCCATAATTTCATTACTAGGTTGGCCTTAGCTGGTCTAAAACTGCCAACTCTTTTAGGTGATCGACATGGAAATATACCAAGAACCTAGAATTTTGAGCATGAAATCTCAAATGGCTCATCAGAATGATACTTCTTGGCAGTTAATGAGAGTCTAGAGTCTAGTGAGTTAATCTGGATGGACACTAGCTTCCAAGATGAACTTGGCAGAGTAATATTCACACGTACCATATACTTTCTTTAGTAGAAGAAAAAACAGAAACAAAAAATCCCCAAAACCCCTCGATATTTAACTTTCTTTCCAAAGGTAATTACTGTTTTTATCTGGTCTTTTCTCATTGCTGTTCTGGAAATCTACTGCTGTGTAACAAACCACCCCAAACTTAGTGTTGTCAAGGCACCACCATTTTATTATGCTCATGAATTCTAGGCCAGGAATTCACAATGAGCAGAGTAGGGATGGCTGGTCTCTGTGGTACAACGTCTGGAGACTAGAACAGGTGGAGTTGGTGGACCCACTCCCAAGATGGAGTCTTCACCCATATGTCTGGTGGGAAATGACTTGAAGACTGCACTTAGATGGAACTATCAATCTGAACACCTACATACCTCTCCATGTGGCCTGGGCTTCCTCTCTGCATGGCAGCCTCAAAGACTCTAAGAGCAAGAGTTCCAGAAAATAAGCAAGAGAATATATGGCCTTTCATTACCTAACCTTGAAAGTCCCATAGCATCACTCCTGCCTCACTTTCTTTGTTGAAGCAGTCACACAAGCCTGCTCAGCTTTCAGGGAGGAGTGCCAAAAATTTCAAAGCCATGTTTTAAAACTGCCACCCCAATACAGCAAAAACAACTGGTGAAATCAACAGGAAAGTAATACTGTAATCTCAAACTTCAGCTCACGTATGTCTTAAGATATAGCAGATTCATATATTCAAATAATAATTTGATTCAAGAGATAGAAGAAATACAGCAGTGAACCAAAACAGACCAATATCCCAGCCCTTATAGGTTTTTTTATTCCAGATTCCGATGGAAAGAAAGGCAAAATAATCACAAAAGGTGACTAAGCCAGTTTGTTATAAGTAATATAAAGGAAAATAAGTCAGAAAGGTAGAACGGACCTACCAGGGAGGAGCTAATCAACTGCAATTTTAAACAGGGTAGTCAGGGAAAGCTTCACGGAAAGGTAACATTTGAGCAAAGGTCTAAAGGGAACGAGAGAACAAGCTGTGTAGACACCCCAGGCAGAGGGAACAGCAAATGCTGAGTGTGCGGCTGGAGCTGCCTGGGGTGGGGGCATGGTGGGTGAAGGAAGGGCAGCTGTTGGGTGGCGGGGCTGGGCTCTCCATCAGGAGTGCATTGTGGGCGCCTGGACTTTATTCTGGGAAAAGTGAGGAGACACTGGAAGGTCTGAGCAAAGGCAGACCAAGGCAGAGCACATGCTCACGCTGCACAGCTTCGGCAAGGTGGAGCTGGCTAGGGCAGAAGCACAGGGATTAGTCGGGGTGACTGGAGTAGCCCCAGCAAGGGATGGCAGACGCGGACCGGGGAGGAAAGCGGAGGCAATGAGGGATTGAGCTGGACATGTTCTGAACAGGAGGCTGCCTTGACTTCCGACAGATTCCTGGGGACTAGGGAAAAAGAAGTAAAGGACAGCTCTGAGGCTTCTAGCCTGAACAACAAGAATGGATGTGGATTACCAGGTTAGGGAGCATTGGCCAGGAGAGGTGGAAGTTATGGGAACCAAGACTTGGTTTTGCACATGTTAAGTTTGTGAGGCTATGAGACATTCAAATAGAGATGCTGAGTAGCTGATTGAATACGTGAGTCTGGATTTAAGAGAAGTATTGCTAAATGTACAAATGTGGGATCAGTGAATAGATAGCACTAAAAGCCCTGAATCTAGACCAGATCACCTAGGAGCTGAGTACAAGGAGGAGAAGAGAGGTTGGAGGACTGAGCTCAGAAGCATTCCAACAGTAAAGGGTCTGGGAAGTGAGAGCAAGCAGCAAAGGAGACTGAGAAGGGACAGCCACTGAGTGGAAAGAGAATGCGGACAGTGGCACCCTGGACACCAAGTGAAGGCGGTATGTCTGATAACCCCCTTATCAATTGCTGCTGAGAGATCAATAGGATGAGGTCAGAGAATTGACCACTGGATTTAGCTGTACCAGATCATTAGTAACCACGACTACTATAGTTTTGGTGGATAGTATGAGTGACAGTCTGAATGGAATGTGCTGTGGGAGAATGGGAAGGAAGAATAGCCTACAATAACTGTATTTGCACAGTATGCTATTAATATTTAACTGACCATATCTTTTATCAAAACTGCTTTAGATTTGTATACTCATGTTCATAGCAGCAATATCCCAACAGCCAAAAGGTAGGAGCAAGCCAAATGTCCATCAATGGATGAATGGAAGAAAAAAATGCCCTATACCCATACAATGAAGTAATATTTGGCCTTGAAAAGGCAGGATATTTTAACATCTGCCACAACATGGATAAACCTTGAGGACATTAGGTTACGTGAAATAAGCCAGTATTTATAAATACTGTATGAGCTCACTTGTACCAGGTATCTAGAGTAGTCACACTCACAGAAACAGAAAGTGAAACGGTGGTTGCCAGGGACTGGTGGTAGGAGAGGTGGGGAATTGTTTAAAGGGTATAGAGTTTCAGTTTTGCAAGAAGCAAAAGGTCTAGAGACTGGCTGCAGGGCAATGTGAATATACTTAACACTACTGCACTATATGCTTTAAAATGATTAAGACGGTAAATTTTATGCGTATTTTATCACAACTAAAAAATTTTTATAACCATAAAACTGTTGAAGTCATACAATCTTCCCCATCTCTATCCTTCCAGAGAGAAGCCATCATTTTAAAGCCGGTGACTATCTTTCTCATGCAGGTTTTTGTGCTTTTATTACATACTTTTTTTTTCCATTACAGTGTTTCAATAAATTTCCTAGTAGAGGCGGAAAAAACTAACTTTGTGTTAGATATCTTACATGCACAATAATTCCCTTCTTTCTAAAACATGCTGTTCCTTCTGTTGGGAACAATCTTCCACTCTTTGATTTGCTTTTGTCTACAGGGGCTGTCAAACTATAGCCCACAAGCTAAATCCAGCCCACCACCTGTATTGGTAAATAAAGTTTAATTGGAACACTGCTGTGCCCATTGATTTATATATTGTCTATGGCTGCTTTCATACTACAATGGCAGATTTGAGTAGCTGTCACACACATAGAGATACTTACTATGTGGCCATTTATAGAGAAGTCATAGTTTAAAGTATGTCCATAAATCCTTTGACATTCCATTGATAAGGTGAAACCTAAATAGCTTGCCCTTCAGTGTTGACTAGACTTACTCACTTCTAACAAATATTATAGAATAAGGTGCAAATGACATGAGCGAATTCTGAGACTTGGACATAAAAGACATTACCACAGCTTGATTCTTGCTCACATTCTTCGATCACTTGCTTTGGGGGAAGCCAGCTGCCATATCATGAGGATATCAAGCTGTCCTATGGAAAGGCCCATGTGACATGAAACTGAGGCTCCTGAGAACAGCCATGTGAATGAACCATCATGCAAGTGGAACTCTCAGTCCCAGTGAAGCCTTCAGATACCTGCAGCCTTGTCCACAGCCAGAGGGCAGCCTCATGAGCGCCTCTGGACCAGAACCACCCAGCTAAACAACTCTCAAATTCCTGACTCACAGAAGGTGTGACTTAATAAATGTTTGTTGTTTAAGTCTGGGGTAATCTGTTATGGAGCCATAGATTAAAAATATATCACAGGAAGGTCTTTAGTTGACCCTCCAGACTAGTCTACATGCTATACTCTCACGTACTTGCATAGCATTGTGTACCTTTCCTTCAGATCATTGAATATGGCTGCAATTTTATGCTGTTATAATTTATAATTTTTTATTTCAGCATACTACGGGGGTACAAATGTTCAGGTTACATATATCGTCTTTGCCCCGTCTAAGTCAGAGCTTCAAGCGTGCCCATCCCCCAGATGGTGCGCACCACACCCATTAGGTGTGAGTATATCATCCCCTTCTCCCCCTCCACCTGCCCAACACCTGATGAATGTTACTGCTAAAGGTGCACATAAGTGTTCATCAGCTAACACCAATTTGCTGGTGAGTATACATGGTGCTTGTTTTTCCACTGTTGTAATACTTCACTACGTAGAATGGGCTCCAGCTCTATGCAGTATAATACAAGAAGTCCTAGATCGCCATTGTTTCTTATAGCTGAATAGTACTCCGTGGTATACATATACCACATTTTATTAATCCACTCATGTATTGATGGGCTCTTGGGTTGTTTTCACATCTTTGCAATTGCGAATTGTGCTGCTATAAACATTCGAGTGCAGATGTCTTTTTTATAGAATTTCTTTTTTTCCTTTGAGTAGACACTCAGTAATGGGATTACTGGATCAAATGGTAGGTCTGCTTTTAGCTCTTTGAGGTATCTCCACATTGATTTTCACAGAGGTTCTATTAGGTTGCAGTCCCACCAGCAGTGTATGAGTGTTTCTATCTTTCCACATCCACGCCAACATCTATGGTTTGGCGACTTTTTGGTAAAAGCCATTCTTACTGGAGTTAAGTGATATCTCATTGTGGTTTTGACTTGCATTTCCCTGATGATGAGAGATGTTGAGCATTTTTTCATGTTTGTTGGCCATTAGTCTATCTCCTTTTGAGAAGTTTCCATTCATGTCCTTTGCCCACTTATTAATGGGGTTGTTTGATTTTTTTTCTTACTGAATTTCCTGAGTTCTATATAGGTTTTAGTTATCAGCCCTTTATCAGGTGTGTAGCATGCGAATATTTTCTCCCATTCTGTAGGTTGCCTATTTGCTCTCATGATAGTTTCCTTGGATGTGCAGAGCTTTTTAATTTGATCAGGTCCCAATTATTTCTTTTTGTTGTTGCTGTAATTGCCTTGAGGGTCTTCTTCATAAATTCTTTACCTAGGCCAAGTTCTAGAAGAATTTCTCCAACATTTTGTTCTAGAATTCTTATAGTTTCATGCCATAGGTTTAAGTCTATTACCCACTGTGAGTTGATTTTTGTGAGAGGTGAGAGATGTGGATCCTGTTTCAGTCTTCTACATGTGGCTGTCCAATTTTTCCAGCACCATTTATTGAATAAGGATTATTTTCCCCAATGTATATTTTTTGTCTGCTTTGTCAAAGATTAGATGGCTATCTGAGGATGGTTTTATATCTGGGTTCTCGGTTCTATTCCATTGGTCTATGTCTCTGTTCTTGTGTCAGTACTATGCTATTTTAGTTACTATAGCCTTGTAGCATAGCTTGAAGTCAGATAAATTGATGCCTCCCAATTTGTTCTTTTGTCTTAAATTGCTTTTGCTACAGGAGTCTTCTCTGGTTCCATATGAAGTGTAGAATTATTTTTTCTAGATCTGCAAAAAATGATGTTGGTATTTTAATAGGGATTACATTGAATCTATAGATCACTTTGGGTAATATAGACATTTTAACAATGTTGATTCTGCCGACACATGAGCACGGTATGGTTTTTCCACCTATTTACGAGCTGTGTTATTTCCTTCCCCAGTGTTTTGTAATTCTCCCTGTTAAGATTTATTACCTCCTTAGTTAAATATATTCCTAGTATTTTATTTTCTTTGTTGTTATTGTGATGGGTATTGAGTCTTTGATTTGGTTCTCGGGTTGACTGTTGTTGGTGTATAGAAATGCTACTGATTTCTGTACAGTGATTTTGTAACCTGAGACTTTGCTGAATTTATCAATTCCAGTAGCCTCTTGGCAGAATCTTTAGGGTTTCCTAGATATAAGATCATATGGTCAGCAAAGAAAGACAGTTTGACCTCTTCCACCCCCATTGGGATGCCCTTGATTTCCTTCTCTTGTCTGATTTCTCTGGTTAAGACTTCCACCACTACGTTGAATAGAAGCGTAATAAAGGACAACCTTGCCTGATTCCAATTCCAAATGGGAAGACTTTCAATTTTTCCCCATTCAGTATGCTGTTGGCTGTGGGTTTGTATATATGGCTTGTATCATTTTTAGGTAAGTCCCATCTATGCCTATTTTGTTAAGTGCTCTTATCATAAAAGGGTGTTGAAGTTTGTCAAATGTTTTTTCTGCATCCTTTGAGAGGATCATATGGTCTTTGTTTTTGCTTCTATTTATGTGGTGAATTACATTTATAGATTTGCATATGTTGAACCATCCCTGCATCTATGGGATGAAGCCCACTTGGTCGTGATGGATTATTTCTTTGATAAGCACCTGAATTTGCTTTGCTAGGATTTTGTTGAGAATTTTTGCATCTATTTTGACAAGGGATATTGATCTGTAGTTTTGTTGTTGTTGTTGTGTACTTTCCTGGTTTTGGTATCAGGGTGATGTTGGCTTCATAAAATGTGTTGGGGAGGATTCCTCCCTTCTCGATGTTGTGGAATAATTTCTGCAGGATAACCACCAGTTCTTCTTTGTAGGTCTCATAAAATTTGGGTGTGAAAGCATCTGGTCTAAGACTTTTCTTTTTAGGAATGTTTTTTATTGCTGCTTCAATTTCAGCACTTGATATTGGTCTGTTCAGGAATTCTATTTCTTCCTGACTAAGCTTAGTGAGGCTGTGTGTTTCTAAGAATTTGTCCATTTCTTCCACGTTTTAAAGTTTACATACATAGAGGTTTTTATAGTATTCAGAGATGATATTTTGTATTGCCATGGTATCAGTTGTAATTTCTTCATTTTCATTCCTGATTGAGCTTATTAGAGTCCTTTCTTTTCTGCGTCTCGTTAATCTAGCAAGAAGCATGTCAATTTTGTTCATTTTTTCGAGGAACCAATTTTTTATTTTATTAATCTTCTGTACAGCTTTTTGCTTATCATTGCATTTAGTTCTGCTCTGATCTTTGTTATTTCTTTTTTTCTGCTAAGTTGGGGTCGGTTTGCTCATCCTTTTCCAGTTCTTTGAGAGGATTCATTAGATGGTTGATTTGCGATCTTTCTGTCTTTTGGATGTAGGCATTTATCGTTATAAATTTTCCTCTCAGGAGTGCCGTGGCTGTGTGTCACAGATTTTGATAACATATGTCTCCTTTATCATTTAGTTCAAAGAATCTTTTGATTTCCATCTTAATTTCCTCCTTAACTCAACAATTGTTCAGTAGAAGGTTGTTTAGTTTCCACAACTTTGTGTAGAGATGAGAGTTTCTGTTGGAGTTGACTTCTAATTTTATTCCACTATAGTCTGAGAAGATGCATGGTATGATTTCTATGTTTTTAAAATTTTTGATAAATGCTTTGTGGATAGGTTATGGTCTATCTTAGAGAATGTCCCATGAGCTGATGAGGAAAACGTACATTTAGTGGTTTTTTGGTAGAATGTTCTGTAAATGTCAGTCAAGCCCATTTATTCTAGAGTTCTCTTTAAGTCCATTGGTTCATCATTTATTTTCTGTTTGGGAGATCTGCTCTGTTCTGTCAGAGAGGTGTTGAAGTCCCCACCTATTATGATTGGTGCTGCTGTTTATCATTTTGTTTAGATCAAGTAGGAGTTGCTTTATGAATCTGGGTGCACCTAAGTTAGTGCATAAATAGTTAGCATTGTTATGTCTTCTTGTACAATGAATTGTACAATGGTGACATTGAATTGTATAATGGTGACATTATATAGTGACTATCTTTGTCGTTCATTACTTTTGTTGATTTGGAGACTAAGTTACCTGAAATCAGAACTGCTATACCAGCTTTCTTTTGGCTTCCATTTGCATGGAATATTGTTTCCATGAAATATTGTTTCCATACCTTCACCTTGAGTCTGAATGCATCCTTATGGGTTAGATGTGTTTCCTGAAGACAGCAGATACTTGGTTTGTGTATATTAATCCACTTGGCCAGCCTATGTCTCTGTAGTGGGCAGTTCAACCTATTCACATTTATTGAAAGAATTGATAAGTGGGGCAGATTCCTGCTCATCCTGTTGAGTTGAACTTTGTTGCTTTGTTTTCTCTCTTGAGCCATTGTGATATACGGCCTTTCACCTTTAGCTTTGGATGATTTAAATAAAGAAAACAAATCAGGTTCATCTCCCATAATGAAAGCTTCCAGATCCAAAGTCATTCTTACTACAGGGATGTATTCTATCCACTCATTCTCATATGGCATTGTGCTGGGTGCTCTCAGCAGTACCTGGGTCACTTACCTTAGTCCACTTCTGTGTTTCAGGTTGAATTCCTGAGAGACACAGCCTTAGACAGGCACTTTTATGGAAATGATTTATTAAGCAAGGGCTCTTGGGGTGGGGGAGAAAAGCCATATAGAGAAGAGGGGGAAGTAAGCAAGGATGTTGTACAGGAAATCTACCCTGTGCCTGTGAAGTACTCTAGAGAGTAAATGGTGCAGCAGAGGCCAGGGGCCGGGTTTCCATGCCCCTGCTCTGGTCAGCCACTGCCAGTGAGCTCCCAGGGCACTTCTGGGCAGAAAGAAGTTTGGCAATTCTAGTCACTGAAGGCAATGCTCTGGAAAAGATCATAAGTGTGAGTCGTTGGCAACAGCACTCACAGTCACTGGAAGATGGGCATGTCTGCCCATGAAAAGGGGGACGAAGGCATCTGAATCCACTAAAATCAGCATCTGCTGCAGTCTATGATTCAGAGGTTGTGCCCAGAACTCCAGATTTGGTCTGAACCAGCAGAGAGTGAGTAGAGTAGGATTCTATTTGTCTTATTAGGTAAGTAGCTTTAAAACATTTATTTTAGCAGTATAAGTCTTCAGGTATGCCTTTGCCCCCCTCCAAAAAAAAAAAATCATGAGACACATACATTACCCATAAATTAATTAAACATTCTACTATGTGTCAGACACTAAGACAGGTCCTGGAGACAGGGAGGGATTAGGACAGAATGGCCCCTGCCAGCAGGATGCTTGCTGTCTGCTAGAGAAGGCAGTTGGAAATATGTAAGGAAACAAGTTATTATAAAACTGCAAATGCACAGAGGTAATAAGCACTGTATAAACAAGACTGATAAGAGGATGCTGAGATGCAGAATAATGGAGTCGAAACTGTAAGATCCTTATGTGTTCTATTTCCTGAATATGTGAAAATGCCAACTTGCTAGCCCTGAAGTGTAGGACAAATTAAGGTACTTTATGTTGCCCTGTAACTACCCAACCCCCTCTAACTTTAAGCTGGTGGTCAGGGAAGGCCCCACAGAAGGGGTGACATTCCAACCAAGACCTGAAGGCTGAGCAGGCACCAGCATGCAAACTCCTGCGGGGAGCATGGTCCAGGCAGAGGGAACAGGATGTAGAAAAAAGTGGATCTACTCCAATTAACAGGGTGACAGGAGGAGGAAAGGGCCTGGAGCGCACCTGTTCAGTCCATTGCAAGGATCCCTAAGGTACCTCCACGGCCCTCCAGGGCTCCTCTGAGCACAGCTAGAGAACTATCCTCTGGGCATCATATGCTGAGTCATGGATTCTAAAACTAGATTGGAGACAGGCACCAGCTCTCTTACCAGTTGCCCTCAGGGGCCACCCAACCATCTTTCCATGTTCCTGGATCTGATTTTCCCTCATGTCCCTTTTTCCCTCGAGTACTTGGAGAAGGTGTGGGAGAGGGAGGGCCTGGCTGCTTCACAGCTCCAGCCAGAGAGCCCATTTTAGGGATGCCAGCAGGGGATGGCATATGAATCAACAGCGTGTTCCCCGCACACCCCCACAGTCCAGATGGCTGCAGCTCACAGGAGCAGAGGGCGGCTCCTACACAGACGACTTCCCTGGCTGGAGACACGTGCCACACTCCAGGCCATGAGGGAACACAGTGGCGGCGGTGACATTTTACAGAAAAGGACATGGTCTTTCTTTTGCTGCAGATTTTCATTTTAAACACTCATCTGTAATACAACCTTACAGTATAAAATACTGAGGGCTTGCAGAATTGGAAAGCACCATGGGAAGTAGCTGGTCCAGCTTCTTATTCACAGCATAAATCCCTTTACATCCCTGATGTCAATCCCTGGGCTGAAGCTTAAAAGTTTCAGATTGGGGCAGTCCTGCATCCTTGAAGCAGCTCCAACAGCTGGCAAGTTCTCTCCTTACCTATCTGCTCCCTCTGACTCTCTTCCCTTTGGTCTGGTTCTTCATTACACAGAATTTATAATGCCCACACTGGCCATTCACTGAGGTCTTCCATGTCCCAAGCACTGTGCTAAGAACACGACACAAAATACCTCATCTAATCCATACCTCAAATTTAGGAGGTGAGCACTAATGTCACACCCACTTTTCAGGACGAAAGCTGAACCTCAGAGAGGGTAATGGGGCAGCCCAAGACCAAACCACTGGAAAGCAAAGCTGGGGTTTGGGCCCACATCTGCCACGTTCCGAAGCTCAGCCAAGCCCTGGATGTCTACACAGTACAGCCTGCAGCCTCCACAGAACAAATCTACGCCTTTTTTCATAAGATTGTTCTCCAAGTATGGGAAGCCAGCCCATCTCTCTGTTCTCAGAACTTTCCTTCTTTATATGAAATACCTCCAGGTCATTCAGCCATTCTTGATACAACGCAAGAACTCAAATAAGAAACATCCTGGTGACACTTCTCTTGAAAGCCCCAGCTTCTAATCTTCCTAAAGCATGGTGCCAACAACTGGCACACACAGCCTGGCAACAGCAGAGCCCATTGAGTCCATCCTTCCACATCTACTCAAGCAGTCGAAAACTGGATCAGCCATATCAGCAGCTGTGAACTGATTTGGTTCTGCAACAAACCAAAATGCTCCTGAATGAGAAATCCTCTTCCGTAAATGTGCAGGACAAGGTAAGCGGTGCTCTACTAAGAGTCTCCCACGAGCAAGGCTGTGGCAATGCTTTACATGAGGATGGACCTTGGCATTGCTGTGGAACTTTCCAACATTTGGCTTCCTGGCACCCCAGATGGAACCTCTCAAACCATCACCCACGCACTGGTTTGGAGCTTTAGGGTGCCAAATGGTGAATAAGACATGTTGGTGCTGCCTGCAAGCCAACCCTATACCTGCTCAAAGACCTTGTCATCTAGTGTTTGCAGCAGGTTCTGAGGAACTCTGGAATATTTTATTGCACTTTATTATTTTACGAAAATCGGTTGAAAACTGAAGCAAAACTGACATAAGTGACAACAAGCCCGAGCGAAAGGACTGAGACAGGGGAACTACTGGTGAACTCTGCAATTCAAAATGGCTCATCGTTAGCTTGAATCTGACACTTCAGTCAGGCCTCAAGTCTGAGGCTAAGCAAATAAAATCATTAATGCTGCCAGAAAAAGAGCCCTAAAGGCTGTGTCTAAAAAATGAATGTAATTTGGGATTTTAGAAATTTTTCACATTTCTGGGAACAATGTTCCCTTCCTCCTGTAAAATATGCAAGCACAATTACTGACTTTTTTGAATTTCTCCTTCTGGCTCTGCCACAACCAGCTGTGAAACCTCAGGCAGGTACTAGCTCTTTCTCTGGCTCTCAGCCTCATCTGTAAGTGAGCATCATAGCTATTCCCGCCTCACCGGGGTGTGAGGATGAAATGGCTGGCAGGTGCAAGGCCAGCTGGCAGTGGTGCCTAAAAGACTATCGGGAACATAATTCATAAAAGTTAGCTATTTAACGTTCATTTAATAGCATGACCCAGGTGAAAAGTCAACATCCTCATGACAGTGTGGAGTTCAGGGGGCATCGAGACAAGTCACTGTAGGAAGGGTGAGGAGCTGGAAAAGCACCATGCACTCTGAGAAGGGGCCAAGGACAGTTGCAAGGAGCTGCCCGGATGGCAGGGGCTCCCTGCTGCAAAGCGTGGAGTGAAAGGCAGCCCTGCAGAAGGGCAGTGGTGGGCGCCGGAGCTGGGGCGCACTGCGGGGCTGGCATAGGGCAGCGCCCAAGTCGCCCGTCAATCCCCAGCCAATCCCCAGCTCGCAGCACACCTCCAGCACATGGCTGAAATGGCAGCGCCTAACTCCCGCTTCCAACCATGCTGTCCGTGCCCGAACGAGGCTGTGTCTTCTTGGTGCTCTCTCACAGCCCTCACCGGCAACTCCAGAAGGTCCTGTGATTATCCTCATTTTACAGATAAGGGGACAAACGCCCAGTGAGGTGAAGTGACTTGTCTAAGTACTCAGTGAGGGACACGTGGATAAATGGATGGATGGACAGGTGGGCAGACAGATGAAATGGGGTGGCAATGTTGTCTCAAACCCAAGGCACAGACCATGTCCTAGGATGACACTGCACATTGCCCTCCCTCCAATCCCTCCTGCCCCGTACCACCCGCAGTCGCACTCTCACCCATCCATACTCCTACTACCCAGACTCGAGGTCCCCTCATCCCAGGACGTCCCTTCTATTACCTTCCCTTCATGGAGCTCAGGTTGGGACCCACGTGCTGGCAAGTGTTACAGCTAGTGTTACAGCACTTGACTGGGGAAAGAACCGCCGGCACTCAGAGAGTCAGAGAACAGCCTTTATTCGCCAGCAGGCTCAGCATGCCACCAACATCTGACTGCCCTCCTTTGTTGTTCTCCTCCAGTTTTTATACCCTTGGTAGGATTCAAAAAGCATTCAATCAGTAACAAGCTTTAACATCCAATCGGCAGAGGGATTCAAAAAGTATCCAATCAAGATCACGCGAGCAGCGGCCAAGGGGGGTAAGGGCCTCACCTGCACACCCACTCTAGGAGAGGGAGCATCGGGGAGGCACCAGACGGTTTTCTCTGTCACCTAGGCAGCAGAGAGAATCACAAGATGGACTTTACCTGAACCAGGTGAATTCCCTTCAATGAGAGGTAAGAGAGTCTTAACTTGGGATAAAGCTGAGCCTGAAGAAGGTGACCTATTGGCCTCAGCAATGGCCCAGTAGAGAGACGGAGAGCTTTGGAGACTGGGATTCTAGCAGGCCTCCTCCTAGTCCACAAGAAACACACCTATTTGACAAGGGTGTGAGCTTTCCATAAGGCTCCTTCTAAGTAATGTCACCAAGGCCAGTGACCCTCCCAATGGAGAGGGTCCCAAAGGCAGAGGGATTCTTTGAGCTGCCCCCACCGATAAAACTTCCTACTCCACTTTGATTCTTCTTTGTGTATAATTTTTTAATTACTTTGCAACACTAGCATATGATGGATTGGCAGCCTATACTAATAATGTTAGGAAAGATAATTCACTAAGGCAAGGACATGTTCACAATAGGTTAAATGAAAAGAGCAGTTTAGAAAACAGTATGTACTCTTTGTTTTAATAAAAAAAATTATAGAATATATATATATATATTTTTTCCTCTTTTCCTCCTCTACTCTGAAGGAATAGAATATATTTCTTAATTGACTAAAAGAATATATATTCTGCCAGGTGTGGTGGCTCGTGCCTTGTAATCCCAGCACTTTTGGGGGCCAAAGCAGGAGGACTGCTTGAGGCCAGGAGTTTGAGACCAATCTGGACAACACACCAAGACCCAATATGTAAAACAATAAAATTAGCTAACTGTGGTGACATTCACCTGTAATTCTACCTACCTGGGAAGCTAAGGTAGAAAGATAACTTGAGCTCAGGAGGTTGAGGCTGTAGTAAGCTATGATCAGGACACTGTACTCTACCCTGGGCAACAGAGCATGAGCTTGATCTTTATCTCTTAAAAAAAAAATATGGGGCCCGCCCAGAAGATGGCGGATGAGAAACACCGCCAGACAGAGTGTCTCTGAAGAAAAGACAGATTCTAGCAGAAATTAGAAGAAAGAAGCAAGAAGACGAGCCTACATCGGATGAGGGTCGGCAGGAGGAGTACCTGAGACCACGGGAGACTCCACGGGAGGAGGTCGCGGAGGAGAACTGGAGGCTGGGACCCCCGGAGCAGCCCGGAGACCAGCGGGAAGGGTAGGTGGATCTGCCGTTTCCCCTCCCCTGCATCCCGGACTGCTGGTGGGCTCCCCAGCAAGCGGAGGGACCTGCGGACACCAGCCCAGCGACAGCCGCCGCCAGTGAGCGGTAAGCCTGTAGCGGACGCGGCCCCAGGCTCCCAACTCCCTCGGGGCACCTCCGAGTGCACAGACCCGAGCCGCGCGGCAGACGCCATATTGCCTCCTCCTCCCCTCCCCCACCCTACCCGCGGATGCCCAGAGAGACAGAGAGACAATATAGCCACCAGCTGGAGGCACCTCCAGGGAACGGGACCTTCCCTTTTGGGGCCCTATAGCTGAGTAAGGGGAACTCAGACTGTGAGCTCTGTGCCCGCCAGCCCTGCCGGGTGCTGCTGGCACGGTGATCCCAGGAGAACGGGGCAGAGCCTGAGGTTCAGAGACATAGACCTAGCTTGGGTTCTCTGTCGGTGAATTGGGACAGGCACTCGTCTCCCTGGTGGGGACAAAGTTTCAACTCTGGGACCCAGAGGTCAGACCTGCAGACCACATCCCATGCACCGAGGCCTCGCAGTGCCCGGGGCACAGAAGGGATATACGTGAACAGCCTGCTGAGGTGTGTGTGCCTTCAGGGGCAGATCAGCGTCCTAGAGGGCAACCCTCCCCCCAAAGGGAGGCCGTGCGCCCAGCCCAGGTGGCGTTCCTGTGCAGGGAACCTCCCCGCCGGCATCTCAGCCAGGGGAGGCCTGGTGGCATGTGGTCCGGCCTGCTGACAGAGGCCCAGGAGTAGCCGTGGAGTTGGGGATGGTGGAAAGAGGCCAGGCCCACTCCAGACTGCGGGTCTTGGACAGCTCCACCCCCACACGCAGACTCTCTGACTGAGCGGGGCCATTCCAGCCCCTCCCTGTCAGCTTTGCCTGGAAGCAGAGAACAGAACTTTGACCCCTGCTGACGACATTGGTGGTGCCTGAGGGCAGGCTTACCCAACTCAGCTCCCCCCAGACTCTCTCCTAGACCAGCCCTCACTGAAGGGGAGAAAAGGACACACCTGGAAGTCCCAGGGCCCCACCCACCACCTGAGGCCCTAGAGTTCTCTCTTCAGGAACAAGAGCTCATAACAGGACACAAAAACAACAGTGTAGCCTGTTCCTCCAAGCAAGCGCCACCTACTGACAGGGAGAGCATCCTGCACACCCTTTTCACGACATCTACTGACTCATTATACAGGGAGTGGTCGAATCCACCCACAGACACCACCTACCAGCTCAGAAACTAAACAAGGCGTGTGAATACCCAAACAAAAACCTAAAGAAAAGAGACAACAACTGATCGACATGGGAAGAAATCAGCGAAGGAACTCAGGAAATATGAAGAACCAATCGGAAAACACACCCCCAAAGAGGAGTCCCAGCCCCCTAGAAAAGGACACCAATCAAAATCAGGCAACCAAAATGACAGAAGAAGAATTTCGTATGTGGATCATAAGAACACTCACTGACCTGAAGAACAACTCAATAACCAGCACAAAGAAACCACAAAAATTCTCCAGGATCTAGAAAAAAAGTTCACTAAAGAAATAGACACAATGAAGAAAAGTTTAACCGAACTCCTGGAAATGAAGAATCAAGTCAGGGAACTACAAAATACAGTGGAAAGTCTCAAGAACAGGGTAGACCAAACAGAAGAAAGAATCTCAGAGATTGAAGATAACACCCTCCAATTAAATAAATCAGTCACAGAAATAGAGCAGAGAAACAAGAAAAAAGAGCAAAGCTTACAAGAGCTGTGGGATTATGTGAAGAAACCTAATGTGAGGGTCATAGGGTTACCAGAAGGGGAAGAAGAAAACACTCATGGGTTGGACAAGCTATTTGAAGATATAATAGAGGAAAATTTCCCAGGCATTGCTAATAATCTCAATATACAAGTTCAAGAAGCTCAGAGGACCCCTGGGAGATTCAATGCAAACAGGAAGACGTCACGATATACAGTCATCAGACTGACCAAAATATCAACTAAAGACGCCCTTCTAAGAGCTTTAAGACGAAAGAAGCAAGTAACTTACAAGGGAAAGCCAATTTGAATAACATCAGACTTCTCTAATGAGACTTTACAAGCAAGGAGAGACTGGGGCCCCATTCTCACTCTTATGAAACAAAACAATGCCCAGCCTAGAATCTTATTCCCTTCAAAACTAAGCTTCGTATATGAAGGAGAAATAAAGACATTCTCAGACAAGCAAAGGCTCAGAGAATTCACCAAGACAAGACCAGCCCTACAAGAAGTACTCAAAACAGCATTATGCACGGAACACCATAATAATAACCCACAAATATAAAATCAACCAAAACCCAAAGATTAAAGGTCAGATACTACAATGGCTCAAGATGGAAATCATAGCAACAACATCCAACCCAACAGAATGAACAGTTATCTACCTCACCTATCAGTTCTCTCAATAAATGTGAATGGTTTAAACTCTCCACTCAAGAGACAAAGGCTGGCTGAATGGATAAGAAAATACAGGCCAAGTATATGCTGTCTTCAGGAAACACATCTAACCTGCAAGGATGCATATAGACTAAAAATAAAAGGGTGGAGATCAGTATTCCAAGCAAGTGGAAGCCAAAAGAAGGCTTCGATTTAGTTTTTAAACCAACAAAAGTAGTGAAAAACAAAGAGGGTCATTATATAATGGTGAAGGGCACTGTTCAACAAGAAGAGATAACAATTTTAAATATATATGCACCCAACTTAGGTGCACCCAGATTCATAAAGCAAACCTTACTGGAGCTAAGCAAATGGATTAATAGCAACTCCATAATCACCGGAGATTTCAACACCCCACTGACGGCACAAGACAGATCCTCCAAACAGAAAATTAATAAAGAAATAGTGGACTTAAACAAAACTCTAGAACAATTGGATCTGACTGACATTTACAGAACATTCTACCCAAAATCCACTGAATATATGTTCTTCTCATCAGCTCACGGGACATTCTCTAAGATTGACCATATCCTAGGACACAAAGTAAACCTCAAGAAATTTAAAAAAATAGAAATCATACCATGTATCTTCTCAGATCACAGTGGAATAAAAGTAGAAATCAACCGTAACAGAAACTCAAATTTCTACACAAAAACATGGAAATTAAACAACCTTCTACTAAATGATTACTTCATAAATGAAGAAATCAAGATGGAAATAAAAAAATTC